>BQNB010016476.1:0-71571 GCA_026074375.1 Tanacetum coccineum
TCTACTCAACCAAGTGAAGTACCTTATGAGCAACAACCTGAATGTTCCCCAAGACCTTCCCCCAGACCTTCACCAACACCTTCACCCACTCCTATTGTTCCTGATTCAATCCCAGAACCTTCTCAAACATCACAAAGCATATCTGAAGACTGTCTCATTGCAGCAAAGATTCCCAAGGAAGAGCTTCTCAAAGAAACATAGGATGCACAAAGAGTCTGTATCCAAACAAGGGAGGAAGATTGCAAAAGGAGAATCATCAGTTCAAAGAGATCCTCTGTTTGATGTAATCCCTGAAGATAAGATTGATCACATGGAAACAGAAAATGCTCAAAGTGAAGGGAGGACAAGAGAAATGGTGGATGAAGACAAGGAGATTGATGAAGTTAGACTTAGTACTGAAGATGCAGTTAGTACTGACAAGGAAGGAGTTAGTACCGACTTTGAGAAAGTTAGTACTGACAGACCAATAGTTAGTACTGACGGATCCAAAGTTAGTACTGATGAACAAATTGAAGGTACTGATGAACAAGTTGAAGGTTCTGAAGAACACAATGAGGGTAATGAAGAGATCTTTGAAGGTACTGAAGAGCAAAGAGAAGGTACTGAAGATCAAACTAAGGAAGAAATTGCTACTCAAGCCTCTCAAACATCCACTCAAACACCCACTTCTATGATATTTGGTGATGATGAAACAATAGCTACACTTCTCCTCAACATGAGTCAAGCCAAAGCTGCTTCTAAAGAAAAAGAGAAAGGTGTAGAGTTGAAGGATGTTGAAGAAATTGATAGACCTAGGCCTACTTCTACAAGATCACTTCTCACATTAAAGCCTCTTCCAAAGATTGATCCAAAAGACAAAGGGAAGAAGAAGATTGAAGAGGAGGATGAATCTGAAAGTGAAGATGATGATATTCCTCAAGCTGTGAAGAAATTCAAACAGCTTGAGAGTGATGAAGAGTTGGCAAGGAAAGTTTAACAAAAAAGAAAGAATGGGAAGCTGAGAGGAAAAAATAGGTCTGGCAGAAGAAGAAGCAACAATGAACTCTTATTAAAAACTTTATGATGATATCAAGCAAGGAATTGAGGCAAGACAAATTCAGCATAGAACTTCAGAAGCAAGAAAGAAGCTGTATCCACAATAAAGAAAAGCTAAGTTTCCTTCCATGATACAATTTGCATATTGCTGCACAAAGAAAATTCTTTAAAGATCAGATGCCATAAGAAACAACCTCCAGCCAAAAATCAATTAAGAAATCAGTGATGACCTTCTTAAAAAATGTAGGGAACTTCAAACACGTCTGAGGTGAAAAGTAAAAGTTTTGAAAGACATACAAGCCATGTAATGAAAGACTAAAGAGGTCAATGAAGGATTGCATTGCCTATTGGGTCTGTTGCTGATGAAAAAACTGATCAAGAGAATGAATAATAAAGATTCCTCCAAAGAGAGAAAGAGATCAAGGAGGGATCTCAACGAAAAGTTAAGAAAGAAGAAAATGAAGAGGGTTACGATAAAAATAAAAACTAGGTACTAGTAAGAAATAATCAAGAAAAAGAAGATATATTCAAAACACTTCTGAGGAATGATAGTGACAAGGAAAAATACGAACTGAGGTTATAATTTAACTATATGCGCAGGGAATGAAAAAAAGAAGTGGACTATGAGATTTCTTGACAGAAAAGTTCCTATCAAAAATGAAGACAAGGTCTTGAACTAAGACCACAACCGATCAACAGAACCTATTGAGGATATTATATTAAATGTGGTTGACTAATAGTAAATGACAGAATAGATACTTTAGTACTCGACAACAGTATTGTCCATATATGATAGAGAAAAGATTTAAATGTTGTGTATCAAACTGGGTATGGATAAATACCAAATAGATGCCTAAAGGTTTTTGAAAGAGTTTTCTTTGGATAATTTGATGGTTTTGTTTTTCAAACCAGATGATCAAGATGATTTTGAACTCACAGCATAAATGAATGTAATCAGTCAGAAGTTGCACCATTCCTCAGGGGTTACACACTTGATGAACGGAAGAAGGATTAAAGTCTTAACACCTGCTAATAGAAAAAAGTATCCTATAAAGAAGGAAATAGTGGTGCAAATGTTAAAGCTAAAATTAGGAGTCGAAGAAAGAAAGTACTGATGCATTAAATTGAGAAGATTTATCAAAAAGGTACTTCTGGCTTTAGAAATCTAAAGAAGAAGACTGATGGAAATGAGAAGGGGATTGATGTTGGCTAACCCCCACACAACATAGGTTATCAATTCACCATTTCTTAACAGGTCATAAGAATTGGCTATCCACAAGCAAACGGCTTGGGGTAAAGACTATCTCTTCTCAAATCTGGTTTATGTTTACAATTATACCCAAAAATATATAGGGTTCTCACTCACCTTGGCTTTCTTGTGAAGAGTTGGCTAGTCCAAGACAAACAATTCTTGGTAAAGACAAATCAAATCTTGTGGAAAGACTTAGTTTGCTAAAAACCTATATGGTGATTATCAATTGCACCAATTATGACACTGAAGCATTGGCTAGTCCAAAACTCAAACGGTATTTGGGTAAAGACGTAATCAAATCGTTGATGGTTGACATTTTACCAAAAACTATATGGAAGTAACTCTAACCATATTCCTTAAATGAAGAGTTTATCAAGCCCAGAGCAACACGGCTTTTGTTTTTTAAAAAAAAACTGGTAAAAAAAAGGGAACAATCAAATCCGTTGTAATGTCTGTTAGTTTGCCAAAACTACAAAAGCCAACTTAGTTTGGATTGCAGTTACAAGATTTTGCTGAGTAGCTGAAAAGACCAAAGTTGCTGCTTAAAGATGGCTAAGAGACATAACGAACTTAAGAAAAATAATAAGTTTTTGGATACATCCTCTGTCTTTCAAAGATCTTAAAGGATAAACAGAAGTTAAAAATAGTATAAAACATTCATGTTTAAGGGAGGATTGTTAGGATTAATGTTTTCTTAACTTAGTACCGACAGTATAATACTTTGTACCGACAGTTATACTTTGTACCGACAGTACAAAGTATTTAGTACTGTTAGTTAGTTAGTACCGTTAGTAGTTAGTTAGTTAGTACCGTTGAGAAGATATTTAAAAGATATTTTAAAGATATTTTGAGATATTTTGTCAGAAAGATATTAAGACCTTTAGGGGTATCCTTATGATATAAAAGGAAACCCTAGGCATATAACAGAGAGAGTTCAACACAAATTTATACAGATCCACAAATATCAATAGTTAGCAATCTTATTTCTCAAGAACCACTTAAAATAATAGTTGTTATTCATTTTCTTGTTTTCTTCTTAGTACTTGTGTTAAGATTCCACATTAACTTATATAACATAATCAGTTTTTCTACATATCCAATTGGAATTTAACTACTTGGCTATCATCCTTTATTGGTTGCAAAGATCCATTCAGTAAAACAAGGAACCACATTTATATTAAGTACTAAGCCATAAGAAATGAACATGTATTGTTGGTTAGGGTATTTAGATTATAATGACCTATGGTTATCTCAGAAAATTATAATCGTTGATATTTTAATGATAAATGTGGTCAATATAAATGTGTTGGTTAATAATTACAAAACCCTTGTAGGAGAGCTAGATGCACTAAGCTATAGGCACGGGTTATAAGCATCGTTACGTGAGCTTTTACCTTGTAACATTCTTATAACACAAAAGCAAAAAAAGCAAAACAATATAACCGATAACATTCCTATAACACACCACAAAAAACACCACTGTACACTAAAAAAGTATGCGCGCATAAACTCGGCGCCATTCTATAGCGTGGGCCTATAACATATGTGCATCGTGCTCTCTAACTGTATAAGTCTTGTCTAAATAATTTGTAAAAGTATACCAAGACTTGCACAACACAAAGAGGGTGGGTTAATAATTAACAAAATTATACCAAGGCTTCAAAATTTTCATATATTATTGGTCAATAGCTGTAAATGTATTGATTGATAAATGTGTTGATTAGTAAGGGGGTGTTAGGTATGTCAAAGGAATCTCTATGGGTATCATAATGGGCAGGTTTGTAAATGAGTTTCATACCGATATTCCTAAAATAAACCCACTAACCAAACGTTTTATTGAGAATGAAATCTATTCCTTTATTCCAATACCCATAAACCAAACACACCTTAAATAGCAGACCTTCTAAGCACAAAATTATACCAACTTGTAAACTTACCAAAACTATATTCACTTAATTTTACTCGAACATTTAATTGTTATTTTTCTGCATTAATAAGGTGCAAAATTACACTACCAAGATTTACATAACAAAATAAGTGTCTTATAGCACTAAGAATATCCACTATGGTGATGGTGAAGGGGTCTTAAATCTTGTAAAACATAGTAAGATTTCATCTCAAACATGTGTGGCATTAAGAGGTATATATGATATTGAACATTTTCATAATTTAAAGCATTTGAATTATGTCAGATGCTTATAAAACTTACAAAAAGTTTATACATAGTGGAGATATGTTTAAAAAACATTTTTTTATAAGTTTATATCATAACACAGCTGTAAACCTTTAAATCTTTTTACCATAATGGATAACCGAACAGTAATTTTTTTATTAAAATAAATATCAACCCATAAGGCCATAAAAGAATTGTTTTTCAAAAGAAAAATTATGAATTTATAATCGGATATCATGACTTTTCAAAAAAGCGAAAGACCCGAGAAATTCACGAGTATTTTAAAAAGAGATAATGATTTATGTGGCATTTTTGAGCCGTGAGAAAGATTCATTGAATATACGCATATGGAAAGAAGCAAGTTTTCACAAATAAAACATATATGTAACCAAGCAAATAATAAATTAAACAATAAAGTCATAAGTTACATCAATCAAGTCGCAGCTAAGCATTGAACCTCACACTTACAATTATGGTATTGCATAATCACTTATAATCTTCCAATCGATGATATAAATAAAAGAATCATCATACATATTCCGCACCTTCCTAAGTCATACTGATTCCATTTGCAAAAATAACTTTCAAAAAAGCTAATCTTCTTTTTGTTGAGACCATAGTTACAATTTGAACATCTGATTGTTGATTAATATTAGTTTTCTTATACAATACGGAGTAGCTAATAATTTTCTTTTTTTTCAAGTCACTATTACAACATAAACCTTTAAATCTATGAAATACAAGTTCGACACATTGATATCTTCTCACTTATCTATAATGTTGATATGTGACTCATATATATTTACAGTTTGCACGAAATGAAGTTTGAAACTTAACTTCGTAGAATTTATTGGATTATACGAATTTAATAAGTTGTTAGTTATGTTATATTAAGAGATATGTGAACTTTACATGTGAGCGTGTACCACCGCTGGTTTTGTGGAACCATCAAGACAGCGTTATCAATGATGGACCAGGAGATGGAGAGACTTATAGGGGGGTCAAAATGTCAGCACCAATCAGAATTACCTAGTCCAAAACCCAATGAACCCAAATTTTCTTATAAGGTAGTTTAGAGAAAACTATATTTCAGGGCCTAAAACGATTATTTTAAATGCACTACATAACATAATGCAAGGTCAAATACATATCTGAATTTAAAATATAACTACAAAAGTCGCCAATAGTCATAAGTTGTTCTTATTGAGAACAAACACGTTAACCAAACTTGAACTAGTACCGAGGGAGTTGTATAAAGGGGTTTCTAAATGTTGGAACGTATATATCCGAGGGATTGTAGAAAGGTGGTCTCTAAATGTTGAATTAACGTTGCTCTTTTCAAATTTAAAATCTTCACTTCGACCCTAAGCATTGCCTGAAAAAAAAGGAACCAATTTACATTCCACTACCATGGATTACTGAACCCACATATACATTGATTTTAAATAATTAAGATACATCAGTAATATAATAACAATAATGTTATGAATTAATAGTCCAATGCTATAGTAAACAAGTAATTCATACCTTGTTGAATAAATCACACACTTAAAGTAGCCGGTGCCTAAATCCATTTTTAAGAAAATAAGAAGTCTAAAATATGAGTGATGTATAATTGTTATTTATATTTATTAGAAGTAAAACCATCCAAGTGACCCAAGTTAATTTCTTAGACATGGAGAAGATTATTGGAACTCAAGGAGAACAATTAGTTTTCCGATGAATTATCTTTCTTTAAATATCCAAGGCCTAGGATCCAAGGCTAAAAAAAGATTGATCAAGAGTCTATTTCAACACATAAAGTAAGTTTTTTTGTTTGTCTATTCAAGAATCTACATGGAGATGTTTCCGGCTATGGAGTGAAATTTCTATTGGAAACCTTTTTTATTCGACCACATTATTAGTGAGAGCTAGTGGCAATTTCAGATTGTATTCTTTTGTTGTCTTGGATAATAATTTCTTTCTTCAAGAAGGATCATCATACTATATCTGATAATTTTATAGCTTTGTATGGGACGTGGATACCGAACAATCAGAAGTTATTAATTATTTCGGTCGATGCCCCCAAATCTGATTTCATCTAAACGTTTTATGTTATGTGAGTTAATCTCGAAACTCTATCACTAGTTGGAATGTGAGAAAGTCATAATAATGGGGACTTCAACGAAGTTAGATGTATTGAGAAACGGTGTGGATCGTTTTTTTTAACAGGCATGGAGCTAAAAACAAGCGTTTTAATTCCTTTTATTCTAATTCGGGTTTTAAATGATATCCACTGGAAAAGGATACCGTTCACATGGGTTCATCCATCGCTTACCAATATGAATAAAGTTAGATAGGTTTCTTATGTCTATTGGTTTCTTTGCGCTTTTCCTCTCATTTCGCTATCTGTCTGAATCGTCACCTCTCAGACCACAGGCCATTTTCTCAAGGAATGTCTTTTCTATTTTAGCCCTACTCCTTTTCGCTTTTATATTCTTGGGATCGAGCGTACTGGATTATGACGTGTGTCTCAAAATTTTGGAATTTCTGTTTAACTCTTGATGATTCAATGGTATATTTCGGTTCTAAAAAAAGCTTCAAATGTTGAAGAAGGAATTCGAGCTTGACTTTGGATTCAAAAGCATCAGGTAAGGGTCTTTCCTCAAGATCCTTAAATCCTAGAATTGTGTACATTGAACAATGTTGGATCAAGGAGACCACACATGACATTCTTTAGTCTCGTTTGAAGTACCTTGAAGCAAATGAGCACGATGTCAATCCTCTAAACAAAACTGTGATATCATGCAAAAGGCAAAAATTCGTGGGGCAATCGAGGGAGACGAGAAATCCAAATACTTTCATGCTATCATTAACAAAAAACGCGCAAATCTTTTAAGATAAAGGGAATAGGTAATGGTGATTGGATGTTCGAACCTGATCCTTGCTAAACAAGAGTTTATGAAGGCAGGACTTTACGGACAGATTCCAAGACCCGGGTTCTATACCGAAGTAAGTCTTAACTTTCCTTTTCCTAAGCGTCACAATAATTAACGTATCGTAGAATGGAATCTCCCAAATCTCAAATTGAAGATAATTCGCACAGCTGTGGGGTTTGAGTTGATATATTCCCTGGGCCGGACGGTTTTTACTTTCAAATTTTTTCGTAAGTATTGGACCGTTTGTGGGGGCCTGACTTTTGCATATGCTGTGAAATGGTTTTTTGAATCAAAAGGAGTTTTTGCTATTGGAAGCAACTCCTCAGTTAGAGGCCCTCATCCCCTAAAAGTTCTGGATCCGAAAAGTTGTTAGTGACAACCGACCATCAGGTTATTAGAAGCCTTTACAAAGTCCGTTACTAAGATCTAGCTTCTTCTCGGCATTCTTGGTTTATTTCGGAATCTCATCTCAGATGTTCAGACTGCATTCCATCCTAATAGACAGATTCTCGATGGTCCATTTAGTTATCAATGAAATCTTAGCTCGGCTGCTAACTTAAAAAGCAACATTGCCGAAGATTTTTAAATACAATGTCGCCAAGGCTTATGATTACTGTTAGAATGGGATTATCTTGATGATGTACTCATCTCTTTTGGATTCGGTCCCTAAATGGCGTTCATGGATTCTGAAGTCTGTCCTCAGGGAAGGCCTCTATTTTAGTTAACGGGAGTCCGACTTTCTGAATTTACATATTATACCCCAAGGGCTTGGAAAAGGGGGACGCGCCTTAGCTCCCCTTTTGATTTTACTCATTATGGAGTCCTCTCCACTATAATCATGTTTCCCGGCAGTTGAAGCAAGTAATTTTTTTAAGATACAAGATGACCTTCTACTACTTGTCCTCATTGATCTACGCCGACGACAGCGGTATTTATTGGTGAACTGGTCTCATTCTAACTTAAAGGGTATCATGAAATATTTCGTTCGATGCTTTCTCCTTACTTTTCTGGTATGTCACTAAATAATTTTCAGAAGAGTCATCTTCTTGGTGTCCGGGTTCCTAGATAATTTGTGTGGCATGAAGCTGCTAAGTCAATTGGTTGTTTGATAATGAAAGCTCCTTTAAATACAATGGGTATTTTTAAGTATGAATCATATTCTCCAAAAAAAGCTTGGGACGAGAGACGATAATAAGATGAAGAGGGGGAGAGTGTTTGTCTAGGTAGGTAAACTTGAATACCATATCTTGTCGGGGGTCGTCTTACCCTTCTTAAATCGGTTCTTGGCTCCACTCTTATCTACAACATGTCGGATTTTCAAGTCCCACAAGCTGTTTCTTGAATTATATGGAAGTCTGGTAGAATTTATATGGCATTCAAGAGGGTGATAGAAAAGATTGTATGGGTCAAAAGGTCTAAGTGCTTGCTTCTAAAGAAATTCGGAGGGTGGGAGTCTCTAGTATTTTTTCGCTCTCAATCGGGCCTCTTCTTTCAAGTGGTAGGCGCCTACCTTTCACAAATGATAACTACCTTATGGTCCCGAATTATATCACTGATTACATGGCTTTATGGTCAGTTCTTTCTGTTTGCTGTTCAATTCGACATGGAGCTCCATCAGAACAGAAGTTACTCCCTTTCAAGCTCCAAATGTGTCGATCTCATTTCTCATATAAAGAAATTCGTTTAGTAGGAAAAGTACAGGTACAACTTTTGGAAAGATCTTTGGATTGGCGATAATCTTCTCAGCTTCTTTCCCTCTTGTTTTGCATTTTGAAGAGAATAAAGACATATCAGGTGCTGATAAGTAATACGTCCTATCTCCTCTTCCTGTTCGTCTCATGTCCGAGGAGGTTAGATCACAAAATACAACCTTGATGCAACTTTCGTTATTACTTGATATAGTTTATTTAACTAATATGTATGACAGATGTTTTGGACTTAAATGGCGAGGTGTTTTCAAGTCAAGGATGTTCGATCTAAGTTAGATTGAGGCTGTTTCTCCCTAAAATTGGAAGTTCCTACTCCGGATGGATTAAAATGTATACCGATTAAAGGTAAACGTTTTTGCTGAACTTATCTCATCGCTTACCTACTAGACGAAGTTAGTCCTCGTAGAAATGTCTCGCTCCGTCCCCTTGGCGTGTCCTATTTGTGATCACGTGCTCGAGGATCGTTCCCATTTATTCTTCGGTTGCTCTGGTTGCGAAAGATATTCAAGAAGCTAATTTGGTAGATGGTGGAATTTGGAATGTTCATCCTTATAGTCTTACGAAGAGTGGCTCTCTGGGTTCAAATCTATCCGTTTAGGTTTCTAAGACAAAGAGGTGTGTGACGGCTTGTTTTACGTTCTTGGTGAGCCTTTGGAACTTCAGAAACCAATTCCTTTTAAAATCTTCTATCCCCTGAATGGATGCTATTTTCGACAATATTGTTTTTAAACGCTCATTTTTAATTGTGTGAGCTAATTAATAAACTTTGAATTGGGTTAGTTGGCTTCAACACCCTTTTTTGATTCCTTTGTAATTTTCTAGCTCCTTGCTAGTGGTTCTAATAAAGTCGCCGTTCAAAAAAAAGCTAAACTTTTAATACTTGTGCTATCTCAATTTTAGCCCAATTCTTAATACACAACCCAAAAAGATTGTTATGACAAATTTTGGTATGGGAGGCCCATTTTATCAATTAAAAAACACAGTTATATAACACCTATTACCACATATATGAAACACTAACCCTAACACAAATAAAACGCCTCTCTCTTATCTTGATTTACTTAGTCACAAATCCACTCCTCTCTCTCAACAAATCTCACAACACATGCATGACACAACCTAATCACAAAAACATCTTATGTTTCTATTTTTAACCCTCCAAAAGATAAGCTCAGTCTCTTGTTGATTCTTGTTGATTCGTGTAATGATACATCTTTTGTGTTTTAGGTTTTTTAAAGATCTATGAAATATATTGTTCAAACACAAAGGAATGGTAACTGAGATCTTTTGGTTTTGCTCGGTCAACTTGGTAATTGCTGAGTTTGACTCGGTCTTGGTCCGAACAATAATCCTTAGGTTCATGACCTGTCTTTCACTACTAGAATCTGATGGTATACCCATGAAATTTACCCACGCTCATCATTTTGAGGGAATTTACCCACCTAATACCCACTCATTACCCGCGATCAGTGACTTAATAAGTCGATCTTATTTTCCCTCGAATTTCTCACGAATTTACCCACCTAAATAGCCACAAAAGTATTTTTGGTGTGAAATATGTGGGTAAGCCAAAATATTCCCCACGCATTACCCACATCATGAGTTATCATGGGTATATACGTGGGTAATTTAGTAGGTAAATTTTATTCACCCACGAAACACACAATCATTTTCATTGGTGGGTATGTTTACGTGGGTATTTTGAGGGTGAAACATATACCCACGACTTTACCCATATTATTGTTCGTATGGGTATTTTGTGGTGAATAATCATTTATGGTCAATTCATGCTCACAAATATACCCATGAATATACCCACAATGTTGTTTTAAATAAAAAAAATTATGATAATTTTGTGTGTAATTATTGGTAAATGTGATAATCATTGCTTACGCCATCCGTATTTAGTTTAGAAGGGCAAGTTTATTATGCGAGAATTTGGTATTTATCTATGATTCTACCTACAACTTATTTGGATGAATGTTTGTAAAATCAATACTTTTATTTTGTTAAAAAGTCAAAAGGAAACCGTTAAATATTATAGCAGATATTTGTACTACTAACTTAAAAAGAAATATTTAAAAGATTAAAGCTAAACTTACTTTGTACTCTTTTCAATGAACAATAAGATGATGTGTACATAGCTTGTTAAATAAAAAAAAACAAATAAGGCCCATATAACAGACCCCTGGTATGTGGTTTAATTACACATACCTTTACCTTTAAAAACGAGCTAAAATAACCAAACCGGACTTAAAATCCAAATATAACCGCTTGTTTTGCTAATGTGAGTTGTGCAGTGGAACGGAGTATCTAAGAAAATGACGAAAAACGAAGCCAAGATACCGACAAAACCGAACAGCGAATGGAAAAACCAGGAAAAAGACAAAAGTCCAGTCAAACACAAAGCCTAAAAAAAAGTCAAACCCAATCAACCCCGCCAAGGCCCAAAGCCAAAAAGTACAAGAAGACAAGGTTAGGGACTAAACTTGTTTAAACCCCTAACTTGTTTTCATTCAAGAAAAGGGAAAAAATAAAGGAGAAGGGTATGAAACTAGCCATTTGTCAAAGTTATACCCCAAGGTCCAAAACAACCAAGGTCCAATTCTATGAGTCTAACAAGGACCTTGGTGCAACCATCGTATAATAAAACTTATAGGGTGTTATATTGCCAAGTCCCCAAAACATTTAAAACACAAGGACCATGGGTGCAAAGAGATATATATCCATGAGGGACCAAACCTATCAACACCCCAAACTTCAAACTGACAACAGTACCCTCAACCCTTTTTTCCCGCCAATGGTGTATTCCCCCCATATACTAGTCCTTGCCCTGTGTTTTCTCCTCAAACCCTGCAACTATTAACCACAAGGGATTAACCCTTAATCCCTGTTACAAATCCCAATTGCCAACTTGGCAATCTCACAACTTTTCGAGCAGGATGATGGTGGAGATGATATCCGAACTAGCACAAAGTCAATCCAAGGACTAGAATTGTTTGTGTTTTTCTACACTCTCAGAAAACACAAGAAAGGCTGTTTTTGTGTCTTTCAAACAAACACACTTGCAAAGAAGCCAGACCAAGTGAACCCTAGTCTATTTTCTACTATATAAAGCAATGTAAAGCCATGGTGCAGCAAGAGTTTAAAGGTAGTTTTTAAATAGTTTTTTAGTGTTTTAATTTAAATTAACAATTTAAAAGTTTCATGTCTTGTACTATCCAATTTTTAAAGAAAAGTCAGTTAAAGCTTTTTATTGTTTCTAAGCTTCAATCGTCTCTTTGAATCTGTAAAGCTCTCAGTATAAGCTTACTATAACTTTTTTTTTAAAAAAAACTTTAAAAGAAAAATTCAAAAAAAAAAAAGAGTAAAAGCTATGTATGTGTGATCAAGAAAGGAGGAAAAGCTTATTTTGGAAGGCTTCATTAGGGAGCTTAATTTTAAATCATATTTATAAAGCTTGGGTAGGAATTTAGAGCTTATTAGGTTCAAAAACCCCTGTTTTGAGCAAGGGGTAAAGGTACCTTTTCTTTTAACTTTTGCTTTTACTGTACAAGTACATTATTAGCTATTTCCTTAGCTTATTACTGTTTTATGCGTAGTAATGTTCTTTATGCTTGTTCGTGTTTTCATTCATTTTTTATGCCATTTGATTTAAAACTGTCAAAGTAGTGCTATATTATCTATCTTAAAAAAGTGCTTATTTGTTTAAACTTTTTTTAACCTCTTGTAGTGTTTTAATATTGTTTAAGGTGTTTACTAGTATCTTAAAATTTTCAGTTAACTTAGTTTCTTATATGGTTTTATAAAAGTCATTTTCAAACAATTAAATGGGTGTTTGGTCAACATAAAAAATTGGGGTCATAAATGTCTTGTATGGTTTGGTCTTAAACTAGATTTTAGCTAATATTAGCGCTGGTTTGGATAAGTTTGTTAAGTTTAAAAAATTGTTTTTAAAAGTGTTATAAACCACCCTTGAAACAGTTGATTTTTAAGGAACACCCCAAAGTGGCTTATTTAGATAGCACTTGGAGTTGTGATTTATAGTTCAAAAAAGTAGTGTTTGTGTGTCTAAAACAAGCTGTAACAATCCGTTGGTCAATTTGACTTTGTACCAGTACAAAGCTGTCAAATAAGTTTTTAAGTTCCATTTTTTTTATCTAAAAGCCATTTTCACTCTTAAATATCAGCAGGTTTTAATGGTTTTTAAAAGTTCAAAATTTGTGCACAAGTCCATGTATTAGAGTACTTAAGCTGTTTAAGCTTATTTTTTAGTTTTAGCTAGTTCACAGCTTTTTAAAAGTTGTCAAATAACCCTTGTGTTAGAACATAATCTCCGCCTGTGCAAAAGGAGATTTCAGCCCTCTTTTCTTAGCTTTTTAGTGTGCATAAGCCCTAGGATTTGGCTTATTTTAAGAGTCCATAAGCTCTTAGATAAGCCCTTTCAATTTCACCCCTTGAAAACTTCTTTGATAGCTGTATTTTTAAGTCTCAAATTTAGCCCCTTCACGTTTTATGCTTGAGTGTTAGTTAGAGATTGCTTATTTTCATTCTTGGCTTATGTCAAGCTTATGTCATAACTCATGTTTGTGCTCCGTATACTTATTTTGATAGATTGTAAGTTGTTATTTTGCTTATTTCCTTTTTGCTTGCTTATTTGAGTTAGTAGATATAAGCTTTTAGCCTCTTTAAGCTTAGTTTAGTTTCTGTCAAACATAAGCCCCCTAATCAGCATTATTTAGTTTTTAGCTTTTAAGTCTTTAGTGCTATTAGATTTAAGGATTAAGCCAAAAAACCCTTTTAGCTTTCTTGTCCTAGTTTAGCTATATTTGGTCCCCAAGTGCCCAATGACTTTTTATGTTTTTTTTAAAGCCCAAATTTAAGCAAACTGGCGTTTTTTGATAGCTAATTTTAAGCTTATTTATAGCTTTTCATAAAAACTTGTAGTTGAGAAAGTTGTTAAGCCCCACGAGCTTAACAACTTTGCTTTACAAAGTTTTTCCAAAAAAAAGGGGAAGACAAGGGGTGACCCGGGTGAGCAAGACTCGAACCCGGGTCTCAACCCTCGATACATCCCCTTTAGGATATACACCAGCCACACATACGTTTGGCCCCTTAGGGACTTTTTCGTTATAGTCCCAAGGGCTGTGGTATTTAAGGGCGTTTTAGGCTTATAAGCCTATAAGCTGTTACAGCTTATTTGAGGGCTTATTTATAAGCAAACTTTAGGTTACTTATTTTTCGTAGGATAATTATAAGGTAAAGTATTTTTAGTAAAATTTTCAGAATTTTTTCGAAGTCCCGTTATAGTATTGTTTTATACAATTTTAAATTTTCGTTAAAAGTTTAAAAAATTCATAAAAAATACAAAAATTATCAAAAAAATATTTTTCTTTTTTAGAAAATTTTCTTTAGTCATATAGTTTGTAGGAAAAAAGATAAAACTTTTACCGTAGTCAATTTTTATAACTTTGCTTTTTAAAGTACTGGTTCGGTGCGGTTTTTTTGCCGTTGACTCGTTTAAGAGACAACAACTCCGTTTTCGTCTATCTTTTTCATTCTTCTCGTTATTTGTTCCCTTATGAGGTATTTAGAAGCAAAAAATTTCTTTGCAGGGTTTAATTTTGAAGATTCTGGTTTTTTTTTTTCCTCCTTTGAGTTCGGATTCGTGCCTTTCCGTTTTCCTAGCTTAATTTTCAATATTTTTTAGGATTTTCTTAAACTTTTATTTGTATTCTTAATTTAACTTCCTGGCACACTCAAAGATCATTTCCTCTCTCCTCCAACACAAACCCTCCGACTGTATCGATTTTCCATACAACGGAACCTCGTTGAGGATAAACGACCCGGGAACATTCTATACTACTTCTCGGTTTTATTGACTTTGTTTCTAGACTATTCTTTACTATAAAAGTTTATATTTAATATATATTATATTAAAATTAAGGTGTATTTGGAGACGAATCAATTTTTGCGCGCTTGCACCCAGGAGGCACTGTTGAAACCGTTAAATTCGTTAAGTTTTGGTCCTTTTGTTTGAATTCTGTGAATAAAATCCAATAAAAAAAGAAGTAACAAAAATATTTTCTAAGATTTCTTTTAGTATAATTATCATTTAAAAAATTAAAAAAAAAAGAAAACCAAAAAGATAAAAACATTGTCTTTAATTAACAATAAAATTCACAAATTGGTAAAAATACCAAAATATAATATTCTGAACTGAGGTATTATCATAAAACCTTTCCGTGAACTTTGTTTGTTTTTCCCAACTACAAACAAAAGATTTAAAAACTTGCCATTTGTGTCTCTTACGACGAACGGCTCACCTTGACAAAGTTAAACAAACTATAAAGTGGGTATAAGGAGGGTTGTTCCGAGGAACTACGACACAAAAAAAGAAAAGAGAAAACACTTCGCCTAATCCTACTACCTCCGCTCACCTGTGCTTTACCTGTTTGAGAGCTACCAGTGAAGTAAGTAGATATTTGGTTTGAAGTTGTCCTTATCCTTATTGTCCCGGTAAAAGATCCATTGTGAAATAAATCATTAAAAAACAAAAAAAAAAATAGTTGTAAATTTCTTTTAAAATTTCTATTTTTGTACATGCGCACAATCGTATCTCAACCCCGTAGACTCGACAACCACAAGCCGACAAACTTCTGTTTGAATCATACCAATCTTGAGAAAACCTATAAATCCCTCCTCATAAGTTTTACGATGACTGATTAATCGTACTATGTGCGCAACTGACTCGAAAGCACCCACCGAGGGTTTACGATTGCGATAGTTATTCCGGAAATCAACGGAATAACTTTGAGATCAGCATGGTCTTCTGAATCTTGTCCCCAAAACAACCTTTTTGGAAATGATAAAGAAGACCCAACAGCTCACATCCGTAGTTTCAACAAGATCCACGGCTACGAGGAAGATTCCGAACGTACCTAATACGACAGTTAAACTTAATGCTTTTCCCTTTTTTCTCTACGAAGGGGCAGGCCCGGATATGCTGGAAAAAGAACCCCCTCGAGCGATGAAACATGGGATTGGGAAAAATCTTGTTTCGAAATTATTAACAAATTTTTTTCCCTCCCTCTAAAAGGACAAATCGCATAAATGCAATCACGAGATTCAGCAAAAATTTGATGAGACGTTGTATAGGCTTGGGATCGTTTCAATGACTTTTAAGGGGATCCTCATCATGGGTTTTTCAGACATTGCATCAACTCGTACATTCTATAATGCCCAAAACTCAATTTGAGATCAAGGAATACAATGAACGACTGGCATGCCGTTGGTAACTACTTAGACAAAATGCCACGAGAATCTTTAAAAAATGCATCGAGAGCAAGTCCTAAGTACGTCAATCAAGTAACAAAGCTGTTGAGCAAAATGAGTATACAAAGCTCTTTCCACCCCAGCATCTCATTATGATGTTGCTGAACCTCAATGACATAGTTCGGGCATTAATCTCGACAGAAAGTGAACCATACCCCAGCGTCCGCCCCCGTTAAAAGCGTGAACAATAGTTCTGTAACTTGTGGGAGGTCATATTCTTTTATCAAAACTGTCCATCCCACTAATAGCAACATTTACCATGACAATAGCCAAATATTGTCCCATGCCGCTTCGACCAATTTCAACCAACTAATTCTGGTTATCGACCTCCGATGGTCTCAAAATCAAATTCGACCTCCCTGGTTCCTCCCATTCAGAAATCCTCATGCAAATAGTCAAAACATATTTCAATCGATGAATTCTTCAATTCAAAACAAAGAAACAAGTTCGAACCAAGGTCAGATTTATCGGTCTCCGTCATCAACCAGTAGCTCATCAAGGACCTGCTCCTCAGACACACGGTTTCCCAAAAACAATTTGAAATATATGGTCACAGCCGATGTTGGGTGGGGGGGAAAAAATGGCCCCCCAAAGTTGGGTTGAGAAACATGCAAAACCAAGGTCAAACCTGCAATCCCAAAGTGCAAATTTGACTGACATCTTCAAAATTTGTTACTCTGCTAATAAACAGCTTCTACTTCCCGGTTCTGGGAACTCATTCCTGGTAAACAGCTGTTAACCAAACCCATAGGAAGATTTAAAAGGTATCCCTACCCGAAGTGGTGTTTACCCATCGCAATCAGGACCAAAAGACAGTTACTCATACGCCAGAGGTGATAAAGACACGTATGCCACAAGCTAATACGGAGAACCCCGAAAGACGCCCAACCCTCCTGTCGATCAAATTCAGTCTCGTAATCCAAATCCTGACCCAATGTTTCTCCTGTTTGTTTACTCCATTCCACAAAGCAACAATTCCATTTCCCAGCAAGAAGAAATGATGAATAGCGCAAGGAAATAAGCTAAACGCCCAAATCGCGAAATTCTATAAATCTTTAGAGATTTAAGTTTTGAGATTACTTTACCGATGCCCATGATGCTCATGCCTAAAATTGCTCGACTTTAAAAACCTTAATTGGAAAACCAAGAAAATTTTGAGCGAATTGGCAAGAACTCCATTGACTGAGACCTGTTCATCAGTCATCCTCAACAAGTTACCAAAGAAACTTGGAGACCCTGGCCGATTTTCTGATTCCATGTGAATTTACGGGAATTACTACATGCAACGCATTAGCCGATCTTGGTGCAAGCATTAATCTTATGCCTTATGTCGTATGGAACAATCATCTCTTCCCTGAATTGACCCCGACCCCCCCTTTTTTGGTCCCATGACACTAGAACAGCTACCGTGAGGATCGATCACTAAACCGATCGGTATCGCTAAAGATGTCTTTGTAAATGTGGGAAAATTCCAATTTCCAGCTGACTTCGTAGTTGTTGACTTTGAACCAAAACTCGAGTACCGTTTATTCTCGGGCGATGTTTCTTGAAAACCAGTCAAAGCTTTGATATGTTTATGAAGGTGAGATTACCCTTCGTTTGGCAAGTGGTAAGGATGCCCCATCACATTCAAGCTGGACCAAACTTCAAGATACACATCTGACTACTACCATATGACGGTGAAACAAAATCGACGTCAATTGATTATAGGCTATGGATGGTATTCTCAAGAGGTCCTAGGAGTTTTCAAACGTGATCGCGAGTGGCAATCCACTCCATATTTTGAGCCTATTGGTTTTCTACTGCTTCTGCTCAATCTCACACCCTTTCGGGGACAGTGATTTCTTTAATTTGAAGAAGCAAGATTCGTTTCTTGCTCTAGAAGATGACCAACTAACTTGCATCAGAAGTTAGATCCAACTTATCAGGATCCTGAGGGGGACGATCCTGCTTCTAGAAGCAATTTTGAACAGCGACCCACCATCCCTCCCAAATCAGGAACATTATCTTAGAAGAAGATACATCTGCAAAGCTTTCAAAGATTCCAACAGATATGAGCATGTGAGCCTAAAGATCAGCGTATGGCAAAGTCCAAGAGAAAGGAGATCACAAAGTAATTCAAAGAAGTAAAGCTTAAACAAGTCAAAGATCAAGTTTAAATCATCACATCAAGTTCTGAAGATCATGATCAAGATGTTAAAGATTGAATTACCGAAGCACATCAAGTGAAGTACCCTATCAACAACGAGCTAAAGAGACAAGCATGAGTGAGCTTCTTCTCATGATCTCATCTAGGGGGAGATTGTTAGGATCACATAAATGGACCCAAACAAAGAAGCTTCGGTCACTCGAAGATACAAGACAAAAGTCTAGCTCGTTTAAGCGTGTAATATTATGTAAATGGGCCATTAATGAAAAAGCCCATCATAGCCCAAAGGCCAAGGTCTAGAGAGGCTATATAAATCCATTTTTCCTTTCATTTTAGGGAGAGACAAGTTAGACAAAAAAGTAACTTAGATATTTAGAGTTTCATTTTTGTGAGTTTTGTTGCCACACCATTGTTCTTTGTTTTTCTTTAATACAAGTCAATTTAAAGTCTAATCTTGTGTGTTCTTGTGTTAATCGAATGATCTAAAGACCTACAATTGGTATCAAGAGCCAAAAGTGATTGTTTGTTTTATTTTATTTTTTTGTTTGATCGAATTCAAAAAAAAGGGGGTGTACGTGATTTTTTTGTGCTTATTGGTTCGCAAATCATAACAAAAAAAAGAGACGTGGTTTGTTTGTGTTTTGGGTTCGAAGTGGATTAGAAAAAAGCTAGAAGTGTTGCGTTTTTTTGTTAGTTTTCATGTTGCGTTTTGAGCATCTTCATATTGCGTTTTGAGGATCTTCATGTTGCGTTTTGAGCATATTCATGTTGCGTTTTGAGCATACAGGTTGCGTTTTGAAGATTTCTATTGCGTTTTGACTAAAACGCTACGCTGGCAAAATTTTCTACACATTGCGTTTTGACCCAAGTTTCGTTGCGTTTTGACTTCAAGTGTCATTGCGTTTTGAGCAAAACTTTCATTGCGTTTTGAGAAAAATTTCATTGCGTTTTGAGGAAGATATCATTGCGTTTTTGATTCTAGTGTCACGGCCGGTTTTGAGCAAACTTTCATTGCGTTTGAGAAAACTTTCATTGCGTTTTTGGAAAAATTTGATTGCGTTTTGAGGGAAGATTATCATTGCGTTTGACAACACTCCTTATGTTTTGTCCACAACCTCATTGCGTTTGTTGTTTTGCGAAAATACTGTTTAGCGCCAAAAATAATTTTGTGTCGGATTTTCCAAAATTTTTATACCAGTCGGAAACGACCCAACGGTCAAGAATCTCTTCTCTTAGAGTGAGAGCCTGTCATTTTTAAGCCATTCGGGGTCATTTAGAGCCTCAAAACAGCATTTTACTGTTTCAAAATTTACCCGAAAATCATAAACTGCAAACCAAGTCACCAATCAACAATCACTTAAGATCAGATCATTCATAAACAACGTTATTCAATGGCAACAAATGAAGAAACATATGATCAACCTCTGGCACTGACTACAACAAACATGTTTCAAGCCAATCATGAGGAATGATATGTCTCAGGACGTGGATGAAGGCCCCATGTGCTGCCGTTCTATGGCAAACTTGTATCCACCAGTGCCACTAACAGTCAATTCAATGAGGTACACTCCAATGACAATAAAATTCTTTGATAATGGGATTATCAGTTGCATTCAGGAGATGCACCAGGAAGAACATTTAGGACTCCGGAATGCTAAGACTTGAGATTGATGACAATACCGATCCCGTATCATTCAGTATCTTCTTGACACCGAAGCCCTAAATGGTCCAACTGAGGTTATCTGATGAAACATTGATAAAGTTTCTTATGATTGCCATCTTAACTGACTTGCAAACCCAACTAGACGGACATGCTAAGGTTAACCAAGAAAAATGTTTGGAAATCGAGACCTTAAACAATGAGCTTCTTCAATGTAAGCAAGAAATATGTCGTCTAGATACCCACAAGGTCAAACTTGATCTTGAAACAAAGTTAATCAGGGAACAAGCCCTAGTTGATCAGCGTTAATAAGCGTAACGCTGAACTTGTGCAAGAAAACGATTTGCTTAAATCCACTCTTTCTAGGAAAAGAAAAAATCTATTGCATTTTTACAATTGAAAGGAAAAGATTTTATCCTGAGGAAAAAAGATCTAGCAGTTTAGTTATCTAGATGAATAGTTTGTTTTAAAGAATGCTAACAAAGTTGCAAGAGATATGTTGCAAAGATTTAACATGCCAACTCAAACTATTCCTATGCTTTCTAAGAAACCTAGAGCCACAACCGCTGACTTGCACAAGGACCTCCTAGGTACCCGTAACCCAGGTCTTGGTTATATAGCCAAGCGAGCTCAAACCTGTCTTTGTCGCATGCTGATACCCTTTTTGCATCCGACCTCACCATCTGTTGCATTATGGGGATAGTGAAGATGTCTTGGTACACCAAGTGGTTAGCATGAAAAAGATGAGTGAAACAAGGACATGTTGACACGAACGGGTTTTCTATGACAAGCTTTAATGCATGATTGTTTGGTTTCCCTCAGAAGGAAACTGTCCCGTAGAACAGGCGTATTGGCTTCATGCCATGAATTGATAGTAATGCTAGTAAAACCTAGCCACACGTTACTCCTTTTGCTCATAATCGTTTTTCCACCTCAGTTCAAGTTATGTTGCATCTTCAAAAGGTTTATTGCTGTTTTTCATCATTTGAAGGTATCATAATGATCGTATCAACTCAAAAACATCTATGTTACGAATGGTGTTTTGATTTGCCAAACAGGTTTGTTGAACAACAACTGGGGTTACCATTTTTTTCTGACCATTTCAAAAAACACATAGAATCTGCTAATGAAACAATTTTCAAAGAAGTAAAAGAATATGAACAGATTTTTGATGCTTGATGCGGAGTAGAATGATTGTCGTTCTTGATAACATAGAAACCTGGTCCATAGAAGAAAAAATCTTTTAATCAAAAAATGTCTGCTTTAATTGCTGAATGTTTAGAAAAAGATATCTGCTTATTGTGCTTATTCGATATTGTTTGTGCCTCCCCTAGTTCGAATTGCCTTTTGCGAAGATCTGTAGGATCTGCATTAGCTGATGGGAAACAAACTATAGTTCTTGAACTTGAAGTGAAGTTTTTAAAACAACAAAAGATGGTCATTGATTATGAGAAAACGTAATTATTATTTACAAAAGAAACCATATTGATTTGCAACTTATAATTTCCAAAACTATAAACTAGTGCATAGACACTTCTAGTGCATTCAAAATGCTATTTTGAATAACTAAGTGAAGAGATCAGCTTCAGGAAAAGACACCACTATCAGGAATTTAGATGCTCAAGATCAACATCATGAAGGTTGTTGAATTGTAGGTTCCATGAAGGTAGTATGTGACCAACAGCCTTAGACACAGATAGAATTCTGTTGAAAGATACGATTACCTCCTTAGTGATTCGCTAGAGGGCCTTAGGTAGAAAACGTGTTCTTTTTTCTGGTCTGCAAAGGACGGTTATGTGAACTGTCAAAGGCGAATACTCACTCACGTACTGCGTACACTGAAAAGCTTAGTGCTTTAACTTCTGAAAATACCAAGCTGAAAGCCCTTGTGCATGGTAAAACAAGGAGTGGGCCTTCAACCTCTGAGAAACCCAAAGTACTTGCTTCAGGGATGTATACCAAAAGTTCAAAGTACATTCCATCTCCAAAAAGAGCCAACTGGGTAAAACCAACCCCGTTGCCTAAGAAAAAGCAAGTTACTTTACAGTAACTCCTTAGCGACTTTCAAAAAGACCCCACACAGATCCACGAGTGCAAATACAAAGACATATAAGCCTAATGTCTATCGTGATTTGTTTACAAGAACCAAACCTGCCAAGAATCTTGCAAACCTATGCCCAAAGAGCCACACTCGGAACCATCATATCTTGCCTAGTAAAAGTGTGAACGCGAGGAGAGCAGCAGATCACAATAGGAAGTTGAATGTTGTTGATCATAATCAGTTTGTGATTCGTTCTTTGAAGTCTGTGAATACCAAAACCCCCCAGGCCAAACATAGTGTGAATCATACTAAGAAGGTTTGGAAAGCAACTAGAAATCATAATGTGAACACTACTAAGACAACTTGGAGACTAAATGGAAAGGTTGTTGGTAGTGTTAACTAGTGGAACCAATCTGGATCGACATTTCGCGTTGTATGATAATTGTCCTTTAACTAGGATAATGGAACCCATTGTTGAGCCTTTAGAACTTACCCCGAGCGTTAGTTCTAGTTCCAAAGTTACTATGATCTCTAGGTTCACTGATTGTAAACTTAGTGATCGAAAGGCTGGTTCCAAGGGGTTATCTGGTATTTTTGAATGCTAAAGCAATGTATCATTGTATATAACAAAAAAAAAAAAAAAACATTTTTCTCTTAATTTTTTAGTCTAGATGGCTTGCAGTTATTTCAGACTGTAACCCGGTCTTAACCCAGAGATTTAGTGTACGTTTCAGTGCATTATTTCTTTACAGACAAGAAGTTGTCTAAGCCCCGAACCATTTTTCTCTTAACAAATCTTGTTTTTTAACATGTTCGGGTTAACCAATCAAACATTGACATGGGTCATTTTGAGGGGTGAGGAATCTAGTTACTAACAGTTGTGCAGGTCAAAAGGACGTACTGTTGCTGATTCTATTGCTGAAAGATTGACACGACCAACCGCTTACAAGTTCAAGACAGATTGCAATATCATTCCTGTCTGGGTATTCTGAAGGTCTTGTTTCAATTGCTCACTTGATATTTGTGCTATTTCACCTCACCTCATATTTGTGGGGTGAGATTGATAATTTTAAGTCCATTCTAGATCAAAACATTCACAAGATTCTACTTTTGATCGGGGGAGAAATTGTGACTTTTAACATGTAAAACGGATAATTAATGATTCGATTGATTCTAAAATGCTAAGTCACTATCCATGCATGTGTAAAACATCTTTCGATTATCGACGCACATGTGTAGGGGGAGCATAAGTGTTAATATGATCAAAAATGTCAAGGTACCAAAAGTTTGTGTTATACACACGTATCTTGATAAATGACAAAGAATCTTTTGTTTCATGTTCGTGAAAGTGATCTTATGGAATGCTGAGGAAAGAGATGTTGTACCACCAGGGTATTCGTATGAATGCTCATGCCTGGTCTTCGGACTGCGCCCACTAGTGAAAGGGATTTCCGATAATTTTGTACTTGTACAAGTTTGGATTTCCCAAGGCACTTCATATCTTTCGGGATATATTTCAAAACATCATCAGAAGCATTCTGATTAAACTTTCGTGTGTGCCCCAAATAAATTTCACAAGCACATCGAATGTTTTTCAAATCATTTTTGCCACAGGCCTTCTACGGTACTTAATTGTATTAAGAAGTTTAAACGCTGAAAAAGGAATTGTTTGGTATAGTCAGCAGTTAGTAGAACTGTACTGACTACTCTTTTACCATTCTATTAGTAGAATTACTTATAGTGTGTTAGTCTTTCGGACATTGGTCTAGAGAACGGCGAACTTAGGGAATCTGATACTTAGGTATTAGAGAAACTAGCTTGTCACGTGCCGGAAAACCTGTCAAGAAGGTTCTTTTAATGAATCTTTCTGATCACAGGTGCTAGTTATTCTATGTAAACCATGATCCTCACGGAATAGAGGTTAACGTAACCTGACCAGATTCAGTATAGGTCTTATACTCGGTCCTTGAAATATAAAAACCTTTGTATATTTCTGTTTTTTGCGTTTTCATTGTGTTCACAAAATGTTTTTCTAGAACACATTAAGTGGATTTTACATAACAAAATGTTTTTGTTGGTGGCTAAATTGTTCTATCATAGCGAATGACGACTCAAAGTTTCCGATGCAAGACATGTGCTCATATCCATACCACAGTATCTGAAGTAATCAAGAAAGCTTACATTCAAAGCTTCCGCATAATCTCTGAAAATCAATGTCTTCTTCAAATGCAAAAGTTCAAATGATTGGAAGAAGATACATCAACAAAGCTTTCAAAGATTCCAACAGATATGAGCATGTGAGACTAAAGTTCAGCGTATGGCAAAGTCAAAGTGAAAGAAGATCACAAAGTAATTCAGAGAAGTAAAGCTTAAACAAGTCAAAGATCAAGATCAAGTCATCACATCCAGTTCTGAAGATCATGATCAAGGTGTTAAAGATTGAATTACCAAAGCACAACAAGTGAAGTACCCTATCAACATACGAGTAAAGAGAACAAGTCGAGTGAGCTTCAAACAACTTCTCATGACCTCATCTAGGGGGAGATTGTTAGGATACCATAAATGGACCCGAACAAAGAAGCTTCGGTCACTCGAAGATACAAGACATAGTCTAGCTCGAAAGACAATGTAAATTAATGTAATTGGGCATTATTGTAAAAGCCCGAAATGGCTCCATTCAAAGCCTTTAGGTCTCATTCTACAGGCTATATTAAAGCCATTTTTCTTCATTTTTTAAGGTTAGATATCTCATAATATTTTTCATCTTAGCGTGTGTAGCATCTCTTGTTCTTTCAATCTAAAAGTTCTTTAAATGTTAATCTTTTTGTGCGATTGATCTTGTGATTACTCATGGAATGATCTAGGGAATCCTACACGATTGATTGGAAACTTTTTACGAGGCATGGGGATCGAGTCAATGATCTTCTTCAGGCTTATGCTCACATAATGGATTTTTGGAATTACATCAACTCGATTACTTCTATAATGCTTTGAATATTAATGATCAAGATTCGTTGAATTCCGCCAGCGGGTGGTATACTTTTTGGATATAATGCCCATGATTTGCCAGAAATCTTTGATGAGCAAAATCTAAATGTTCGTAAATCACGTAACAAACGGTTGTTGCCAACGTGAGTGCGAGCACTTCCACCCCCGTGGTATTTACTACGATGTTGCCGACTTAAAGATATGTGAAAGCCTTACTTTCTATAAGAAATCCCAAGCTCCCGATCCCAGTAAGCCTGGATCGAGGGAAAGTTGTGTTACTTGCTATGGAGCTCATTTCTTTACAGAAAATGTGTCCCCCCGTTGGCAACGTTTATCATGACAATATTCACGAATATATGTTTTCCCAAGCCTCCGCTGCTAATTTCAATCAGGAAATTACCGGTTACGAGCCCGATTGCTAATCAAATTCGACCTCCTAGTTTTCCTCCCGTTCAAATAAAACCAAGGAAACTAACCAAAACCGTTACAACCAAAACTGGGGGGAAGAATTAAACCAACACAAATTTATGACTACGATATAATCAACCCCGTTCACCTAGCTCCACCTCCTTTACAAGCTCCGGCTTTACAAAAACAGGTTTGTGTCAAAGACCGATTTTGAAAGCTACGTCAAGGCTAATGATGCGGTTATGAGAAACATGCAAGACCAAAATCAAAACTTGCAAAATCAATTGACCAATTTAACGGGCATGCTGTCCAAATTTGGAATTCTATACCGCTTCTACTTCAGGTTCAGGGACACTCCTTAGTTCCCATTACTAACCGAAGGTAGATTTGAAGGGTATTACCACCGATAGCGGTGTTTGCTTATCAAGGAGCCACAGTTTCCTACTACGTCTTCTTCTTTCCTAAGTAGTGGAACATGAAACAAGGTGACAAAGGACACGGTGACCTCCTACTAATAAGGAAGCAACCAAAAGATGTCCACCATCCGGTTCGTCATGTTCAACCTCATGTACCAAATTCTGAGCCTGTTGTTGCTCCCGTTCAGTGCTCCGGATAGCCTAATGAACCGTCGATTCCGTATTCCTCGAGACGTAATGATGGAAAGGCGTCGTGAAAGTTTGTGGTGACTCAAGTACCGTGGTTTGCCGAGTATGTAAATTACCACGCGGGGATTTTCATTGTTAATGGTATTTCGTCCAAAACAAACAGAATAAGTTTTCATAAGAGGGTAAACATCTTTACTTTTGGGCACGACCCTATTTGATTCTAATATATGCGGATAAGTGATCCGGCGGTGTGTGCCACGGCAATAGAAGCTCTTCGGACATCCTGAAGCTTGCCACACAATGGACCCACCGAGGGGACATTTTCGATGTCAAACTACACCACCAAAAAAAAGTTTTTGACTCAGGATTCTTTTGGCCTACCATTTACCGTGATGCCCATGACTTGGTTACACGTTGTGACACTTGTCAACGTCAAGGAAAAATTTCGCAACGTGATGAAACGCCTCAAAATTCCATCCAAGTTTATGAAATCTTTGACGTGTGGGGCATCGATTTCATGGGGTTCATTCACCGTCTTCACGGACGGGGAACAAATACATACTCGTGGCGGTATCGGACTATTTGTCAAAATGGTGTTTAAGCGGAAATGCGCTCCCCCAACGACGCCCGAGGTGTTTGCAAAAATTTCTTAAATCTCTCTTTCGCCCGATTTCGGTGCCATCGTTTGCTATCAATAAGTGATTGGGAACACATTTTTTCAATGACCAATTTACAAAGGTCATGCTTAAATACGGAGTTACTCACCGTCTCTCCACGGTATCAACCCACAAAATAAGTGGCAAGTTGAGGTATCCCAATTGTGGCTTGAAACGGAAATTCTTGAAAGGAACGTGGGCGAAACCGTGCTTCTTGGTCGGATAATATGATGTGATGCACTTTGGGCCTTCCGTACTGCTTACAAAACACCCATCGGGTGTACCCCATACAAGCTCGTGTACGGAAAGGCATGTCATCTACCGATCGAGCTCGAGCACAAAGCTTACTAGGCCTTAAAGCATGCAAACTTTGACCTTGAGACCGCGGGTGATCACCACAAAAAGTTCACATCATATGAACTAAAATGAATTCGTGATCATGCCTATAGAGAACTCTTTGATCTTATAAGAGAAACAAAGAGGATCCATGACTCAAAGATCAAAAACCGCGTTTTCAACGTCGGTGATCAAGTCCTCCTCTTTAACTCTAGATTGAAGATAATCTCGGGCAAGTTAAAATCCTGTTGGTCCGGACCGTTCACCATTTTCCATGTCTTTCCGTATGGCACTGTTGCGTTATCTCAAAACTCCAGGCCAAACTTAAAGGTGAACGGTCATCGAATTAAGCACTACTTTGGAGGGGACGTACCACAAATGGTTGTCTCGGATCTCCAAACCTTCCCCAAGGACAAATGAATTCGGGGATTGAGTCAAGCTTAGTGACCCTAAACAAGCGCTTCGTGGGAGGCACCCTATTCTTATCCGTAGTTATATTATGTAGTACTGAATAAGTGTTTTTTGTTGTGAGAGGTGTGGCTCTTTCCATTCTTGTTTGCTTGTGTTTTTATGATTGTCCAGGATTGTCTCGGATTTTTGAAGCCTCTCGTGCTCGCAGTTTTGTCCTTCGATCACAAGAGCTTCAAATCCACAGCTTCATTTGGGAAATCCAATATCCTAATCTAATCGACTAACGTTTATCTTTAAGCATACTTAATAAACGACTTAGGATTTACGTAGAGACCCTTCTTAAAACATTGAGGACAATGTTTAAATCTAGTATGGGGGGGATCTATCGATTTGATTGTGCCTGCAGTTGTTGTTTTCGCGTAATCCCATTTTTACCACTAACATTTTAAAAAAATGAAAAAATTTAAAAATTTTCAAAAATAAAATAAGTGTTTTGCCACAATTTTGACTTTCTTGCTGGGTAGAATAAGAATAAATTTTGACCCAATCGAGCGTGCTGAGCTCTAGCTTGTTCTTTAACTTTTAGGCTAAGCGTTCGCGAAAATTCGCGAAGAACGAAAAATGATAATGTTAAGTATGAATGGGATGCTAAACAAGGATTAGTTGGAAATCTTAAGAGCTCATGTATGTAATTTGTGGCTTTTTATCCCATAAGCTTCTAACCGGATTAATATACGTGCTATTTTTGGAGATTAAACCTAAATCAATAATTTTTATGTAGTATATAGCAAAAAATTTAGTCTTAGTTCAAACTTATACTTGAATTTTTCAAAAAGAAGTCTTCTCTATATATAAAAAAAATGAAAAAAAAGTATATAATAATAATAATAATAATAATAATAATAATAAATATAAGCTATGGGCTGATAAAAGTTTGCTGCATCTTGCCGGCTCACAACCGATGTTACAGCCTTCTAAAAGAATGCCCATAGTAAGAATAAAAAAATCCGAGACTGATAAAAGTTTGCTGCATCTTGCCGGCTCACAACCGATGTTGCAGCCTTCTAAAAAGTCGAGGGTTACAATTGTATCAATGTTATGTTTAATATTAAGTGTGAATTAATAATTAGATCTCTTTTTGTTAAATTTAAATATGCTTTTGAACTTTGACTATTCTATTTTAAGTTTTTAAAATAAGCTATGTATATACGGGAAACCTAAGAGTTTTTGAAACCAAAGGTCCGTGAGTCCCGATACTAGTCTCTGTGGGGTGTCAAAAGCCTAGTCACTTAGCCGGCAAGTCTAGGGATGTGCCTGAGACGAAAGTGTACATGGGATTGATATCGCCTTCAAATCATTATTCTAGGTGGTGGAACAGTGAAACATAGAATTTGCGAAACGTTGATCCCATGGTGAAATTCAAAATAGCACAGTACTCAATATAATAATTGTCGGGAGTGAAAAGTTCACAAGTTGCAAATATGAGTAGTGTTAGCATCTTAACTGATATTTAACTGTGATTTCGTTTTAAGTTTGGTTTGGAGCAAGTGAAAAGTCGGGGACAATGAATTTATCCTTTTTGGGGCATTCTCGGATCGAAATGCATCATGTTCTATGATCCCTAACGGTTATGAAAATAACGAAAGTCAAATTAGTTAATTAATATAAAAAACAATATAGGAAAAATACAAAAATATTAAGAATAAGTGTATACATTTAAAAATGGTAAAAATGGGACTTTTCGAAGCTATTGATTCTTTAATTTCCCTCGATGAACACTTAGCTACTTTTCGAGGTAATTAGTCGAGGGGGATCGAGATTCTTAGTTTTCTAAGTGCTTACTTATAGCATTGCGTGAGGATACGGCAATATCTTAGTATGGGGGATTTTGGTATGTGTTTAATTACACATACCTTTGACCACTAAAACGGGACATAATGACTAAAAAACATACCAAAAATACATGTATTGTATGGTTTTGCATTTGTATTGTGCTAGGTAGGATATCCGAGAAAAGGACAATAAAATATGAAAGCCCAAAACGACAAAAAAAAAAAACTCAGGGCACCAGGAGAAGGAAAGAGCGTCTAAGAGAAGTCAAAATCAAGGCCAAGTCAAAAAGTCAAAGTCAATAAAGTCAAGTCAAATTCAACCCCGGGAAGTGGATTTGGAAAGAGCATCAAAAACCGAACCCGAAAACCTAAACTGCCAAAGTGGCCCATCGTACCCACCTAGTGGGCCCGGGTCAACCCACTTATATCTTTATAACCCTTAAACCTTAATAAAATCCCAAGTCCATTTTTTTATACACACCGGCACAACAACAATGCCCAACTTGACCCTCTTAACTATTGTTTACACCCATTCCTTTATAAACACCCGTTAGTCCTTAAGGATAATGGTACAAATCATTTATAACTCCTGAGGACAAAGTTTTTGCACACATTAAGGACTGTCTTTGCAACACACTTATACACTTTTAGGGACTATTCTTGCCATTTCCCAAACTTCAAAAGGGGAGCGGGACACTGTACATCTTCTTCAATTACCCTGTCTCCATTACCCGCCAAATTCACCCCAACATTGTTCCCCTTTCTTCTCCACTTTGTCTACACACCCCATACCTTATCCTACCAATTGCCACCTTGGCAATCTCCAATCATCCTATTCGTTTAAGGAAAATGACAAGAAATCAATAGCTTTGATCATACAACTTGGACACTACTCAAAATGAAGGGCTAAGATTGATTTGAGTCCTCTCTCACACAAGAAACACAGGCTTGATCCCTCTCAGCAAAGTAACACACAATCTAGAATCTTCTTAGCTCTAGTATTTATAGGTTCCTTGTAAGCCCGAATAAGGCACTTAGTCTTTTTATCTAGATTAATTTTCAGCTTATATTTTTAGGTCTTTATAACTTATTGTATTATTTCCTTAAAAGCTTTGTACTGATTTTAATTTTAATGAAAAAATTTTGTTTTTATGTTTTATCCTGTTTATTAAGTTAAATGGATTTTACCTTATAAAACTGTTTTATAAGCTCATACAAACTCTTTCTAACTAACTTAAGCTGTTAACTTAAGCACTATAAGTTTTTACGTTCAATAGTTATAGTGTCTATGTCTTTGTTAACAAAAAAATCATCAAAAGCTCAAATGGATGATAGCTTAAATGGAAGAGCTTATGGGTTTTTATAGCTTGTTTACTAACAAGTTGGAGCTCTGTTGATAGGAATAGCTCTAAGTAGCATTGTTTGGCCCTGTTTACAGCATGAGTTTTTATAAGTCTTCATTTTTCATTTTTAACTTATCTACTGTAGAACTGCTTATTTGTGCTTATTTACTGCTTATCTATGCTTATTAATGATGTTTGAGGCTTATTTAACTTAGGTTGTAGTTTTAAAATTATTAGTTCAAGTTTTCTTTAAATCTGTCTTAAATTAGCTTAAATATAGCATATACTGTTTTAGCTTATTTAAGTGCTTATTTGTTGTTGATATATGCTTAATATTGCTTAGTAGTCTTAGTTAACATCTGGTTTTTAAAAGTTTTTGCTTAAAACAGTTTGAATTAAGTTAAAAAGTTAAAATTAGTTTTTAAATGTGTGTTTGGTTTAACTAATTTTGGAGGTCAAAACGGGTCAAAATGAGTTAAGTCTTTTGGGTCACCTTAGTTTAACTTGAAATCATCATAAAATTAAGGTTTTAAGAAAGTGTTGTTTGAATCTGTGAGTTTATAGCTTATTATCTCTACTTATTTGATCATGCTTTTTAATCTTATGAAAAGTTTGATGTTTATGTGTTTATTCAAGTGTTAAAACAAGTTAGTATAAAAAAACCCTAGGTCTGCAAGTTTGTTTTGTGATTTGCTAAAAACTTTCAAAGATTGCTAAGTGTTCAAAAAATTTAAGAAATGATTTTTCATTTGCTTATTGTTGCTTATCCTGAATTTCAAACTCCTTTTAGATTGTTGATTCTTGTTCTTTGAGGTCTAAGCTTAATCTGTTTGTAGGTTAAAAGTCCATAAGGATCTGTTTGTTTGCTTATTTTTAAGCTCAAAAGGGTGGTTTCGTTAAGATTGCATAAGTTAGCTAAAATTTGTCTAAGTGTTGAATCAGAGTGAGATAGTCTTTTCATGAAGCTTTTTAGGTGCTTATTTGAATTTCAAAATGCTTTTTCATTGTTGCTTATTGTATCTTTTTGGCCATTATTCTTAGTGGTAAAGGCACTAAGCCATAAGGATCTTTTTGCTAGCTTATTTTTAAGAAAGAAAAGGCCTTGTTGGCCTTTTTGCTTATCAGTTTTGGCCAAAAATCTATTTGCTTATTTAGGCTTATTAGCTTATTGCTTTTGCTTATTCTAGGTTTAGTTGAGCTTATTAGGTAGTTTAAGCCCAATTTAGCTTATTTCTCTTAGCTTAGAGCTTATTTTGAGCTTATTTGCATTTTAGTGTAAAATCTTAAGTTTTAAGCCTTTTTAAGTAATATGTCATTTTAGCTTAATTTAGTTGCTTAATTTTGTTTAAATATGCTTATTAAGGGTAGTTAGGTATCTGCTTTAGCTTATTTTTCATTTTGGATTGCTTATTTGAGCTTAAAAAGCCCAACAGTTAGCATTTTCATAGCTTAGTAAAGTTTAGGCTTATTTTGTCTTTCTTAGCTTATTTGTGTGCTTATTTTTGGTTTATAAAAAAAGTTGTTTTACAAAAGTTGCTTATTTTTAATCCCTCTAAAAAGTTGTAAAAAATAGCATGTAAAAAACATTTGGGAATTGGGGGAAGTCAAGGGTGAGCAGGACTCGATCCCGAGACCTCACCCCTATTTGACCAACGTTTTATACACACCACACGCACTACCAACTCGCCCTTGGGACTTTTTCAGTTTAAGTTTGCAAAATTTATTCTTTATAGTAGTTTTAGGCTTTTTAGTTTATAAGCCATTTTTGGCTTATTTCACTGCTTATTTGATAAGCTGTTTTCACAAGCTTATTTTTATTAGATCCCTCATTGTTCAAGCTAATTTTGCTATTTTTTCAGAATTTTTAAAAATAGTTTAGTATTTTTAAACATTTAATTTCATTAAAATCGTTTTTAATTATAAACTTATAAAAAGGGTCAAAAAAAATATAATTTCTTTTTTTATGAAAACAGTTTCTTTTTAACATTTAGAACCTAGGAAAAGTTGATTTTGATTTAGTAAGGTTCTGAAATTGCAAAAATTTTGTATTTTTAAAAGAACGAGATGAATCCCGTTCACGTTTTTTTGTGTTTTCAAGCCCTAACTCTCCTTTGTTTTTAGTCTATTTTTCTTTGTTCTAAGCTTTTAGTTAACTAAGACTTATAAAAACAAAAAGTAATTTTAGAACTTCTTAATGATTATTTAGGGTTTTTAGTCCGTTATATAAGTTTTCATAAGCTTTTATTTAGTATAAAATCAAGTTTTAATAAGCTTAAATCAAGCAATGTTAAGTTTTGTAGCTTGTTTTATCTAAACTAATGTCTGCTAAGTCCATAGTTTTTCAAACTGCCTATTTGATAAATTTTCTTAAAAGTCTACTTGAGTTGTGGTTTTTGTGATCATAACCAGTCTCATTTGAATCATTATACATCTATTTTGAGTCATTAGTCTTTGGAAAAACCTTTTAGAGTATTTTAGATCAAAATCAGTCAAGTAATTAGTAGTTTTTGGCTTGTTCTTAAGGGTTTAGATTTGCAGATCAATAGAGGGTAGATTCTAGCTGATCTTTGATAAATTTTGGTAGTATTTAGTCCATTGTAGTCTTGTTTCAATCTGTTTCTAGCTTTTTAGTTTGTCAATATAGTTTATGAGTCTAAAAATTAAGCTGTAAGTGGTCATTTCATCTTTAAAAAGCCAAAAACAAGTAGAAGTAATCTGTCATTTTCATCTTGTCTTTCTAGCTTATTTCTAAAACTGATTTGCTTAATTATAGCTTTTAAATGTTAGTTGAGTCTAGCATTTAATCTGTTTTCAGATTTAGCTTATTCTTAGTGCTTATTAGTTCAAAATCCTATCTGATAAGTGTGGTCAAAGTCTGTTTAAATCTCCTTTTGAGTCAACTGTCTTAATGCCTTTTACTGCCTTTTAAGCTTATTGGATTTGCTTATTGCTAGTCATTAGTGCTTATTAAGTCTAGGTCTAATTCTGTTTTCAGCTTATTGGTTTTCCTAATGCTTATTGAGTCCTTAAATAAGCAAACAGTTTTAACTAGATGTCTAGTTTTAACTAAGTGTCATCAAGTCTTGAATAAGCCAAACTATGACTTTTGATTGAATTTTTCTAGCTTAATAATAATTTTTGGCATTAAGTCCTTTATTAAAGTTGCTTATTCTTGCTTAGACTTTAGCTTTTTTAAAAAGAAAAATAAAAAAATGTTTTACAAAAAGGACAATCACAGGACTTGAACCTGTGACCTCCCCTTCAACACGCACAAGACTTACCAGTTTGTCCTTGGGTCTTTTCATTTAAATGTTGTTTCATTTATTTGTTATACTAGGTAGGTTTCAAGCTTATTCAGCTTATTAAATTTTCCTAGCTTTTTGGTAATAGCTTGATTTATTTTTCTTTGTAAACCTCAAAAATAGTATCTATTATTTTTAGAAATTTTAATAAAATTTTAGGATTAAGTTTAATATTTTTAGTCTTATTTAGTTTTAAAAATAGTTTTAATTAGTTTAAAATTTTATAAAAAATATTTTCTGTTATTAAAAATTAGTTTAATACATTTTAGTTTAAGAAATTTGCATTTTGAGTTTTAAGAGTTTTATTTTGTCATTTTAGTTAATTAGTTAGTTAATATTAGTTAAATTTTAATTCTTTTAAATGTCGTTAGAATTTTAAATTGCCTTTATTCCTAGATTAGCGTGCCTTTATGTGCCTTCCCTTTGCGTTATTAGATTTAGAATTTAAAATCTAAAATTTCAATTATTCAAGCACCCGATCACGAACCGAAACAAGATTTTCAATATTCACGCTTCGTTGGAAAAACGACTCGGGAACGTTTTGAACTTTATCCTTTCCTAAAGGTATTTTTCTCATCAATACTTTCCGAAAATATATTTTATTTGTGATTATCTTATTACTCTTTCACAAGAGTAATTCGCCTATTTACTTATACTATATATATAATATAATACATGGAATCACTTGAATATCAAAAGCTTTTTAATTCAATAAAAGCAACACGGACTCAACATCAAAAAGAGGTTGATGAGTTAATTTAACATGTTAATCAAAAGACATACGCTTATGGTGATGTGCGTTCTAAAAATCAAGATCTTTTGATGACAATCTCTGAACTCAAGAATAAGCTTAAAACCATTGAAAATGGAAAATGTGAATACTAAGTTTGACAAATCTGAGACCTCAGAAACACTTCTATGTGTAACACCATTACCTAAAAACATAGTAGTTAAGGCTACGAAAGTGTCAAACACTAAGGTCAATGCAGATAAGTCAAAACGAGTCACCTCACATTCTACACCAAAAAAAGGAGCAAAGTCAAAAACAACGTACGAATGTAATAGCAAGATAAAGGTATAGAATCACAACATGTTAGGAATACGAAATTCCTAGGAAAGTGTCGGTCGCTTCCATAGATAACTATCGTTAGCTCGTTAAGTAATTTTTAGAAACTTACATAGTTAGTTAGACCAAGACCCATAGGATTAGTCCATTAAGCCAAGGCCTATCCACCCTTGTAAGTATAAATACACCTCTCCATACCTTGGAGAGGTAGTTGGTTGGTTGTATGTTTCATTTCCACTTAATGCATTTTATGTTCTCTACTTTCTCTCACTAGAAAATACATCCTTCCTCCTACTTTCTCTCTCTAGTTCTTGGTTCACATATCAAAGATTACTTGTATTCTACAATTGGTATCAAGAGCCATGGAGTGGTTGGTTGTATGTTTCATTTCCACTTAATGCATTTTTTGGTTTGTTTTTGCTTGTTATTCCGTACGTCCTTTTTCTTTCTTTTCTTTTGTTTTCAAAGCTTCTTTGTACACTAAAAGATCATTTACCTAGGTAAAGTTGATCTAGTATCTTTGGATATAGGTGTATTTTCTTTGGATCAAAGAAAATCTAATTTTTGTTCATCTTTTGATTTCAAAAAACCTTATAAAGTACAAATTTTGATTTTAAAATTTTCGGCTTAAAAACCAAAAAGTTGTCATTTTTAAGGTACCTATAACACCCCCAAATTGGGTCGCAGCGGAATAAGGGTCCGGGATGTGTTACTTCAATGATCAATAACACAAGATATATATAGAACGACTAAAAAGTCATTAAAAACCGATACATTGGATTTAACAAAGTATTTGTTACATAAGCCCGAAGCTTCACTTGTTCACTTGTTCAAAATACAAAGATTTCTAGCCCATAACATATATACAAAATGTAATGCGACAAAATCTTTAATGCATGATATCCAAATCAAAACCACCAATGTATCCCTTGCACCTCGTGCTTATTGACCTCCTGAAAAACATTGCTTTAAAACGTCAACAACAATGTTGGTTAATTCATAGGTTTGATAAATCGTATATTGTAGGACCACAAGATTTCCCAAGTGTATGATAATGCAACAGATGCAGACATCATATAAATGTAATTACGTTGCCCTAAGCTCATGACACTGAAGCTCGACATAAATGAATACCATATAAATGGCCTACATTGCCCGTGATGATGTTCTAACCCGCAACATCCTATGTTCGACATGGTATACGTTCGTTTGCCCAGTGATAGCTAATCACCCGAACGGGGATGTCAATCCCAATAGATCTATTCATAACATTCGCGCTCACAATCCAGTAACTGACAGTTCATGATAATGGGCTCAACTAGGGTTATCGCTACTTAGGCAACACGTAATCATAATGTAAAACTTAACCACTTGTGTCCAATTGTAAAACAATGCATGTTTCTCACCCCAAAAACTTATAAAACAAAATCATGTAAAACGTGGGGCTATGAACTCACCTTGAGTGAGCGAATATCAAGTCATTTAAAACTGTGGGGGATATTATGAACTCACTGTTTTTGATGTGAGACGAATGAATCAGTATATCACTAGAAAATACGTCACGCGTAATGATCGCAGTGCAACATAATTCAAGATTAGGTCGTATATGTACATAATCACTTGGGTAACTACTACCATGTATAGTTCTATATAGCTAATCACCTTCTAATCATTTTAGTGAAATCACATTTATAAAGTTAAAATGTTTATAAATAGTTCGATAGTAAAAACGACGCAATTTCTTCGTTTTAAGCCTGTTTCTTATGTTTCTTATGTCCAGGCTTTCGTATTAAGACGACGTATCAAATTATGACATTTTTTATTTCATATCCTCTTGTGAACAGTACTTTTTACTGTTCACACCAGTTATAAACTTATTTTTATAGTTTTATTTGTCGTAAAACCCGTAAATGTCGTATTTTATTCGTTATAGCTCCGTTTATAGCGATTCTTTTGAGAATGTCTTTGTAATTGAAAGTTATATTTATTTTTGATGTTTTCCAAAAATAAATGTTCCTGATGAACAGAAACTTTTTATAAAAGTATTTATATACATTTAAGTGTATAAACACGCGTAATTCATAACTCCTTCGTTATCGATTGAAAAATTACGATTCTTATCATTTTGGAATCCTAAAAATATGTGTGATCTGAGAAAAATACTAAACTTTATATATTAAAAGTATTTTATAACTTGTTTTATAAAATCTCTTTTATAACGCGTTTAATTAACGTGTAATACTCGTATAATATGTATCTTTTCGTTATTATCCGTTTTTCGAGTTTTTACCTTTTTGGATCATCATGAGGTTGTACTAAATTTCTATAAAGTGTCACGCAAACCTACAGTCATGGATTCGAAATCCAACAACCCTTTTTATAATACTTATGTGTACTCATTTTTATATCTTGTTTTATGTACTTTTTCTATTTAGTAAATTACCATAAGTCTTCCACAAACCTTTATTTCATATGTCTTATATATAATAAAGTCCATGATCTATATTATTTCTACATGAGTCCATGATAACAAGATTAACAAGTCATTTCCAAAACTTTTACTTGTAACTTATTAAGTAAACTTTAAAAACCCTAATTTGTATATACACTTTTATATCGTTAAACAAAAAATCGTAGCAAACCTTATATATCTATTTTAAGACATGATTATTACCAACAACATAACATATGTAAAAGTGTAAAAACAATGAACACAAAATAAAAATCCCTTTTACATGTTTTTTAAGTATCCTATGGTGATTTTTGTTTACATAGAATCTTACTATATGCATCAAAATAATAAATTGTAAGGACATAAAGGGTTTTAGATAACCTTACAATGAGATTATGGGTGTAATCAACAAAATCTAAAAACCCTTGTCTTAGATTGGGAAATTACCAAAGCTTGCACACTTGAAAACCTTAGTTTTCCAAGAAAAACTTAATCTTGCAAAAACTTGCTTACACCTTGCAAATGCTTAACCAATACTTCAAAACACCTTAGTATGTCTTAGTAATGATGTGTTATTACTTGTATATGTTGGAAAATAAGTTGTATGAATTATTTAAGGGGGGTTTGTTTGCCGTGGCCTTCAAAGAGAGAAAAGAGAGAATGGAGTTTAATTTTTTTGTTAAGTGTTGAAGAGTGAATGTTATCTGTCCTAGTGTATGCAAGTACAAGTATATAAGGTAGTCAAGGATGAGTTAACTTAGTCAAAAATATCCAAAAAGTGTCCAGGGGGACGGTTGGGAACCATGGGAGTGAAATGAGGATGACTAGTGGTCAAAACCACTAGTCATGAGCTAGGTTTAGCTTGTACATGGTCCTTACTTATTAATGCTTATGTCTTTATGTTTCTTAATGTGTAGATCATCCCCATGGAATAAGGAGAAAATATCACTAGCTAATTATCTTGATAAAAAAAATGAAAGTATTATACTTGCATTTTACAAGTTGGTAACTTTTGTGTATAATGTATTACTTAGAATTTGTATAAGTCTTGGTTGTTTTATATGTGGGACGCCACATATATATAACCATGGGCAAAGTTTTATAAAAACTTTTAGCATTAAATATAAACATAGGTATTGTTGAAGCGTAGATTAATTATGGTGGTTCCGAGTATACCTAAATGACATTTTATCACGAAACGTACACAATTTACATAACCAATAAAATAAAATGAACAAAGTTAATAATTATCCTCAAAATAAATACTTAACACTTGCTTGATGTAAACATTTAATTGTTTGATGCCCGTTTACATTGAATGATCATTTTTAGCTTACGTGATTTAACTTAACGATTATGATTTAAAGCAAACACGTACAATACTAAAATTACATAGTGAATTTATTGACGATGTAAATGACCCTAAAACACGGGGTATTATAGTCTCCCCCCGTTAAGTGAGCCTTGTCCCCAAGGCTTAAGGCGCGGCACTTGACGATGGTGCGGCCTTTGTGAAGAGGTGTGGGTATTTCTTCCTGAATTGATCTTCGCGTTCCCTTGTGAACTCAGGACCTCTCTTGGAGTTCCATCGAACATTGACTAATAGAATGCGGCTTCGCTTCAAATGTTTAACTTCACGGTCCATGATTTCTACCGGCTCCTCAAAAAACTGAAGCTTGTCATCAAAATGAAGTCCATCCAACGGAATGGATAACGGTTCGTCAGCATATCACTTTTTCAAGTTAGACACATGAAATGTATTATGAACCCTGCTTAGCTCTTCTAGAAGCTCAAGCTTGTAAGCAACCTCTCCAACCTTTTCTAACACCTTAAAAGGTCCAACATACCTAGGGTTTAACTTCCCCCGTTTGCCAAAACGTATGACCCCTTTCCAAGGCGAAACTTTAAGCATAACTTTATCCCCAACCTGAAATTCCATCGGTTTACGCTTTAGATCCGCATAACACTTTTGTCGATCGTGATCAGCTTGCATTCTCTGCTTGATTTGAACGATCTTCTCAGTTGTTTCTTGCACTATTTCTGGACCAGTGAGTTAAACTTCTCCAACCTCGGCCCAACAAACGGGTGAACGACACTTTCGACCGTAAAGTGCTTCAAATGGTGCAGCCTTGATGCTAGCGTGATAGCTATTGTTATATGAGAACTCGACTAATGGCAAATGGTTAACCCAACCCTTTCCAAAGTCGATTGCACAAGCACATAACATATCCTCGAGAGTTTGAATAGTCCTCTCGCTTTGCTTGTCTATTTGTGGATGGTACGCAGTACTCATATCCAGACTAGTACCCAAAGCATTCTGAAGTGACCTTTAAAAATTTGATGCGAACCTAGGGTCACGATCACAAATAATCGAGAGAGGTATTCCATGCCTCGTGACCACCTCCTTTAGGTACATTCTTGCAAGTTTATCCATCGGATCAGTCTCTCTCATCGGTACAAAGATTGCGGACTTAGTGAGTCGGTCAACAATCACCCAAATGGTGTCGTAGCCTTGTGACGACTTAGGAAGCTTCATGAAAAAATCCATAGTGATGTTGTCCCACTTCCATTGAGGTATATCGGGTTGTACCAACAATCCTGATGGCCTTTGATGTTCTGCCTTGACCTTGGCACAAGTCAAACATTTGCTAACATAGGTGGCGATGTTTGCCTTCATATTGGGCCACCAATATAGCTTTTTCATGTCTTGGTACATCTTTTCAAAACCCGGATAGATAGAATACTTTGACTTGTGGGACTCGTGCATGATCACAGTCCTCAAATCACCATAGCATGGCAACCAACTCCTGCCGTTTAGACATAGAGTTCCATCCGCGCGGGGTTCCAACTTTTCCGTCCTAAGCTTCTCCGGATCTTTAGAATTTTCAACCAACATGCCTCCAACATCTTCGTTCTTGATGTTCTCTGGTTTCCGTGCTTCAGTTTGAGCATCCAAAATTTGTTTGGGAAGATTCAAACCTATAGTCATGACTAAGGCTCGAACCCTTAATGGTGGCTCTCGTTCCTTCCTGCTCAAGGCGTCAGCGACAACATTTGCTTTCCCTGGGTGATAACGAATCTCGCAATCGTAATCACTAAGCAATTCTAACCAACGACGCTGCCTCATATTCAGCTCCTTTTGATTAAGAATGTGTTGTAGACTCTTGTGATCCGTGAACACCGTACACTTGGTTCCGTACAAATAGTGTCTCCAGAGTTTTAGAGAAAACACTACCGCTCCAAGTTCCAAATCATGAGTCGTATAGTTCTTCTCATGAATTTTCAGTTGGCGTGATGCATAAGCAATCACCTTCTCTCTTTGCATCAACACAGCGCCCAAACCTTTGATCGAAGCATCGCAGTATATGATAAAATCTTCGCTTCCTTCAGGTAAAGCCAGAATTGGTGCACTACATAACTTCTGCTTCAACAGTTGGAACGCTGTTTCTTGTTTGTCACCCCACTCAAACTTGACCTTCTTCTGAGTGAGCTTGGTCATTGGTTTGGAAATCTTCGAAAATCCTTCGATGAACCTTCGGTAATACCCAACAAGACCTAAAAATTGACGAATCTCCGTTGGTGACTTAGGAGATGCCCAATCTTTAATGGATTCGATCTTGTCAGGGTCCACGTGAATACCCTAGCTGTCAATTACGTGACCGAGGAACTGTACTTTAGGAATCTAAAATTCAAACATGGAAAATTTGGCATACAACTTGGCTCGCTTCAACTCACCCCTATTTATATATCTATAAATACAAACAAATACAAATACACAACAAGGGACGAAATCACGCGAGACCAATGAAACCGGAAGCAGTATAGAGTATTCCCGGGTCGTTATGTCCCAACGAGGCTAGAGATGGAAAATCGAAAGACGATTGATGAGTGGTGTTTGAATATGACAAGGAATGATTGGGCACTAATACTGATAAGCAAATGCACATAAAAATGAGCAAAGAAAATAAGCTGGAATAAGAATAAAGCTAGGAATGGTAAAAACACTTAAAACTTTTATACTAAGAACAAATAAGCTCAAATAAGCTTAAGACATATTAAATAAGCTAAGCTAACTTTAAATAAGCAAATTCAAAAAGCAATTAAGCTAAATTAAGCAAGAAAAATTCAGCAGTACTTGCAACAGTACCAACAGTATTAACTACCAGTACTAACTTAGAGTTAGTACTGCTAGCTTTAAGTCAGTACTGTACTGCTACCTTAACAAAACATAATAAACAAGAAATAACGCAAATAAGCTAAAACAGACAGTTTAAATACCCTAAATAAGCACTTAAGCATAAGAATAAGCATACACAAGAAAAGACGATAATGATAAATAAGCTAGAAAAACTAAAAAACTATAAACTGTTACAAATATTTTGAAAGATGCAAATAATTTATACTGAAATACATAAACTAAAACAGCTTAATCTACCAAAAACTCACCAATCTTAAATAAGTAGAAACAATAAGCTAATAAGCAGAAATGGACTAACAGTACTATCATAACTAACTTGGAGTTAGTACTGGTAGCTTTAAGTTAGTACTGTTCCAAAAGTGAACTAGCAGTACTAACTTAAAGCTAGTACTGCTAGTTGAAAATACCCCTGAAAGTTTGCAAAAATCATTTTTCTTTTTATATTAATTAAAAACAGATTATTAAATAACAAATTAAAACACTTATAAGCAAATTTCAATCAAGAATAAGCACTTAAATAAGCTGAAATGGCCTAGCAGTGTTAACTCAAAACTAACAGTTTTATCAATTGAACTAACAGTACTAAGTAAGAAAGTTACACAAATCACTTTTATACTAACAACTCAAGCAAGAAAGCACTAAAAGCATTCGTAGACCAATAATGAAAACAATAAAACTAGTGACTTACAATACCCTTGCTCCAATAGCAGGGTCCAAACAATGAATCTACAAGCTCTAGCTTGTATAAAACAAATAGTGAAGTCCATAAAGAACCCATCCCAAACAGGCTTATCCATCCATAAAATACTTGGTATAATTGAGAGTGATTTGGTGATTTTCTCTGACTATTTAACTTTTTTTAAAAGGGGGTTTTTTTTTTTACGTTAATGAAAACCGCTTATAAGTCAAGCTGAGGTTAGGCTTTTTTGAACACAAAACAATATATTAAGAACTTAAACACTGGTATTGTTTCAATTTGAACTTAAAAACACAAGTTGCATTAAAATCTTGAAAATGTTACAAAGCTGGAAGTAAAAGCTGTAAATGACTTAAAACAAACTGAAAATACGCTAAATTATGTTTTTAAGATTAAAAACTAAAAACTAGATAAAACTAAGATGCCTCAAAGGCTTACAAAAGGCTCTATTTATAGCCGAAGTCTTCTTCTTTGGGGACTTGCAGCTTGTGCTTCTTTTGTGAGAGCAAAAACTAAGTGTGTTTGTTGTGTGAGGTAAGTCTAAAGCAAATCCTAGCCTTCAATTTCTTTTGTGCTTCTTTGGAGACAATCTCAGCCATTGAAGATACTTGGGAAAGGTGAGGGATTACCAACATGGACTTTATACAGCTGGGGGGAAATAGTAGGGTGGATGAAATGATTTTGGCTAGGGTGTCGAGTGGTTTTGCAAGGTGGGAAGTATATGAAAGACACCAAGTTGTACCTGGTTTATTTGGGGGCGAGAAAAGCTGTCTTTATGGGTAAGTAGTTCAGCTTGGTCCCCTCAATTATATAACTGAGATGCAATCTTTGACTTTTACAATTTGACCCTTGTCCTTTAATTTCTTGAAAACAACTTAAGGTTTTGCAGTTTTATGGCCCTCAAGTTGTATTTTCTTCACTTGGATTACCTTCGACTTGTCCTTTCCATTCCGTGCTTGGTTTTGGCTTTCTTTTTGTTTCTTTTCTTGAATATCCGTTTCCTGCACAACACAAATGCAAACAACAAATACAATTATTTTGGTATTTTTAGGATCATTTAATCCGTTTTTAATGGAAAATGAGTATGTGTAATTATGGCACATACCAACAGTCCCCCATACTAGTATACCGTGTCCTCACGCAATGTATTGAAAGTAAAACACTTACAAACTAAAATTCAATCCCCCTCGACTCATAAACCTCGACAAGTAGCAAGTGTTTCGTCAAGGGAAACCAAAGAATCAATACTTCGAACAAGTCCCGTTTGCACCAAAATTTTTATATGTACACTAATTATCCCTAATATTTTTGGATTTTCCTTTTTCTTTTTCTTTTCTTAACTACCTGTTTGACTTCCTTTATTTTATCAACATTGGGATCATAGAATAAGAAGCGCCCATAGAATAATCTAACGGACGACTCTGAAGGATTAATTCGATCGTCCCCCGACCGATTTTTCACTAGCCCAAACCAAGCAATTAATAAAGTTCATTTGTTAATATAAGTCTAAATGTTAAGCACTCATACTTATGACTTGTGAACTTTTAACTCCCAACATGGATATATGATTTAAATGTGTGTACTCATTTCAACTCAACCATAGATCAACTTATTTTCATAGTCGTAATTCAAGATGAATCAAGACTCAAAGCAACAACTTATTAGGACCTTGTAACTTGATTTTAAAGAACAAAATTTTAACTGTAGAACTTTTTGCAACATTTTTCACATCAATCATAAACAAAGTTCTTAAAACTAGGAATGCGTTGCTTTTTAACTAACCCTACCTAGGCCTCGATCCCTATACTATCACAACCAACACGATGTTCTTATTTGAAAACCCACCCCGTTTGCTAGCCGTAGTGAAATCACACTTCAACAACCTTCCTCCTAAAATGCTAAGGAATAAGGTGTCTTAGTTGAACCCGTCCCTGACCATTCGCTTCCTGGTGAGATATCACAACATTCACACCAAATCCCAAAGTATAGATGTCCCTTAGTTTAACCCCCACCACTCGTGATTTAGCAAGTGGGGATTCACGACACATCTTTTACTTGCTCCATATACTCAAATGTATGCTTCATTGGCATAATTTTAACATTCATGCATTTTTGTATTCATAATTCATTCATGCTTCTTGGCATTTTACTTCCAAACATGACTATGAATACGAAAAGTATATCGAATCTACACAATAAGTATTTAAAAGAATAATGAATACTAAACTTTGATTTCTATTAATCTGCATTAAATTATTACAAATTAACTAACAATGGATATGATAGTCTGGAAGAGTTGTCTTGTTGTTGTATCTCTCTAATTCGTAGGTTCCTTTTATAACCAAATATACCCTTACAACCTTACAAAATGCACAAAAATAATACATATCTTTGTCCTACAATATCCATACATATCTCTTAAACGTACAACTATTTTTATACAAATGGTACAACTATCTGAGCAGTACTTATCAAACTTTGTATTGTCATTACTAACTATAACCTATTGGTACTAAAGTAATAACTAAATGTACTAATTAGGAATATATATTTCCCAACACACAGCATCCCACTCATACATAACTCTATCATTTTTTGTTCTCGCGAAATTTTCGCAATGCTTAGCTAAAAAGTTATGAACAAGCTAAGTCTCAACACTCGATCGTCAAAATTATACTCTTATTCTACCACCGAAGAAATTAAAATTGTGACAAAAACACATTATTTAATTTTGAAAATTTTAAAATTTTCATATTTTGAAAAATTTAAATTTTTCATATTTCTAGAAAATTTTGGTGGGAAAACGGGTACTGAAACAACGGTAAAAGTAGTAAGATTATATTCGAAATATACTACCCCAGTACTAAAATTAAACAATGTCCTTATTGTTTCACTACCGAAAAAAACCCCATACTAGAACTCAAAAAGTCTAATGCATAACCTAGAACATAGAAAGTATCATCAAAAAATCTTTAGCCTTTATCATGTGCTAAAAGATAAAGTTAGTCGATAATAATCTTTAGATACGATTTCCCCAAACTAATGTAAGGCAAAGGCTCGAATCTCAAGTGGACCTGGAATAAAAACATAAACACCTGCACACGAGAGTCTTCAGAAATTGTTGGATCAATCCTGCAAACATCACAAGTACAAACAACAACAAGAATCGGAAAGAGTACTAAGCCCACCTCCACATCACAATAGAGATAAAAAAGAAAATAAAGATGATAAGACATGGTGGCCCTCCTACGAAGCCTTTGTTTTTTGTACCCGAGTCACATAGCTTGACCGATCCCCGAATTCATTCATCTTAGAGAAGTGTGAGATCCAGGACTACCTTGGTGGTAGTCCCCTCCGAGTAATCTTACCAACATGACCATTCACCTTAAAGTTTGGACCATCGGGTTGAGATAACTCAATGGTTCCGTATGGAAAAACTTTGGTGATGGTGAAAGGTCCTGACCAACGAGTTTTAACTTTCCGAGAATATCGTTAGACAGAGTGAAGAGTAAAACTCGATCACCAACATTGAAAATGCGGTTTTTGATCTTTGAGTCGTGAAGCTTTTTCGTCCTCTCTTTATAAATCAAAGAATTCTCGTAAGCTTGATCACGAAGCTCATTAAGTTCATTAAGTTGAAGCTTTCAGTGATCACCCGCGTTTTAAAGATCGAAGTATCGCATGTTTCAAACCCAAGTCATTATGCCGAACACATAGTAAAATGCAGACTTTCCGTACACTAACTTAAAATTCGTACAAACCAATTGGGTCTTAAAACAAGTACGAAAATGCCCACAAAAGCGTCATCAGTTTGTTAAGCCATGAGCACGGTTTCCTCTAACCGTCCTTTCTAGAATAACATTTTAAACCATCGATGGACACACACCACTTACCCGCATCTTGAGGGTGATAAAGCGTACTAGATGATTGTGTACCCCCTACTTTAACATTACTTTAGCAAATTTGATCGTTACAAAAAGGTCCCACATCGCTTTAAAAGCACTATTGTTTCGAATCGGCCAAAGAGATTTTAAAAAACATAACTACAACTCTAGCATCATTTGTGAGGAGCGCCTTTGCTTCAACCCATTTCGAAAGATACTCAAAAACGCAACGAAATGTAATTTTAATCCACATGAATACGAAATGGTCCAATAAAATCAATAAGACACCATACGTGAAGATTTCATAACCTGTGGATAAGCGTTTTGAGGCATCTCATCTCGTTGTGAAATTTTGCCTTGTCTTTGACACGTATCACAAGATTTGATCATTGTATGGGCATCTCGATATATGGTAGGCCAAAAGAAACCGGCATCAAATACTTTTTGAGCGGTGAGATTGGCACTATGATGGCCCCCGGTGGGTCCTTCATGACAAGCTTTGAGGATTTCAAGAGCTTCTTGCCCATGCACACACCGTCGAATGATTTGATCCGCACATATACAAAAAAGATAGGGATCGTCCCAGAAATAATGTTTAACGTCCTTGAAAAACTTCTTCTTTTGTTGAGTTGTCATTCCTTTGATGATAAAATTCCCCGCATGGTAATTTGCATAGTCCGCAAACCATGGGGTACTTCCACTAGATATAACTCCAAGAGTCTCTAAAGGAAAATGTTCATTTATGTCCTTGTTTTCTAACACATCCTTATGAGGATTCTCAAGTCTAGATAAATGATCCGCCGCAAGGTTCTCACTTCCTTTTTTATCACGGATTATGATATCAAATTCTTGCAGGAGAAGAACCCACCGGAGCAACCTTGGCTTAGTGTCTTGTTTGTTCATAAGGTACTTTAAATCCGAGTGATCCGTATACACTATGCTTTTAGATAAGACAAGATATGGCCGAAACTTTTCAAAAGCATACACAACGGCAAGCATTTCCTTTTCCGTGGTAGTGTAATGAATTTGAGCTTCTGTCATTGTCTTACTAGCATAATGTATAGGCTGAAAGTGCTTCATCTTTCGTTGTCCTAAAACCGCACCAATCGCGAAATCACTTGCATCACACATGAGTTCGAAAGGTAGGTTCCAATCCGGGACAACTAAGATTGGAGCTTCGGTAAGCTTCTTTTTAAGAGTCTGAAAAGCATCAATACAATCCTTAGAAAACACAAACGGTGTTTCCTTCTCAAGAAGGTGAGTCAATGGTCTAGCAATCTTGGAAAAGTCTAGGAAAAACGTCAGTAAAAACCTGCATGGCCTAAGAAACTCCTAACACCTTTAACGGTAGTCGGGTGAGGGAGCTTAGCGATAACATCGACTTTAGCACGATCGACCTCAATTCTCGACTTTGAAATTTTATGCCCTAACACAATTCCTTCTCTACACATAAAGTGGCACTTCTCCCAATTAAGAACTAAATTCGTGTCTTCACACCGTTTTAGCATCTTTTCTAAATTGGAGAGGCACGAATCAAAACTATCCCCAAAAACCGAGAAATCATCCATAAACACTTCCATAGTCTTTTCGATCATCTCATAGAATATAGCCATCATACATCGTTGAAAAGTACCGGGAGCATTACACAAGCCAAATGGCATGCGACGGTACGCGAAAGTTCCATATGGGCATGTGAAAGTAGTTTTCTCCTGGTCTTGGGGATCTATTGGTATTTGGAAATACCCTGAAAATCCATCTAGAAAACAATAAAACTCATTCCCGGCTAATCTTTCTATCATTTGATCCATAAACGGCAATGGAAAATGATCTTTTCGAGTTGCTTCATTCAACTTCTTATAGTCGATACAAACTCTCCACCCAGTAACTAAACGTGTCAGAATTAATTCATTTTCTTCATTAGTAACAATGGTAATTCCTCCTTTTTTTGGAACATAATGCACTGGACTAACCCATGGGCTGTCGGAGATCGGGTAAATCATACCAGCATCAAGAAGTTTTAAGACCTCCTTTTTGATTACCTCATGAATTTTTGGGTTAACCCGTCTTTGACTTTGAACCATTGGTTTGTAATCATCCTCCATCAAGATTTTGTTTGTACAAAAACGAGAGTCGATACCCTTGATGTCGGTGATTTTTCAAGCAATGGCCCGTTTATGATATTTGAGCACCTTTAAGAGAGCATCTTTTTCATCATTTTATAAACCTTTTGCAATAATTACTAGTAACTTGTTGTTCTCTTCCAAGTAAGCATATTCTAAGTGAGACGGTAAATCTTTTAACTCTAATTCTGGAGGCTCTTCAATTGAAGATTTTGCTTCGGTGACTTTACTTTGTTTAAGGTCTATCGGAGGAAGTTGAAATGGGTCATTATTTAACAATTTTTCAATTAAGCAAATATCTTTCTCCGGATCACAATCGACATGATCAAAACCTGGTGAAATCGAATCATCCTTGAGATAAGCTTCGATTTCTTCCAAAATGAATTCGGAAGTAAACGGCTCAGACGTCGGGGTGGGATTGCCACCCGAAGAATTAGAAAATCCTAGCAATTCCAGAGCATACTCCTCACAAACTACATCAATGATGTCAATTCAGTTTACCGACTTATCATTTGTAGAGGAATATCTCGTGGTTTGATCTAAATTAAAAGTGACGGCTTCGTTATCAACCCGAAGGGTTATTTCTTCTCCATAAACATCAATTAAAGCACGACCGGTCCTCAAAAAGGATCTCCCAAGTATGAGAGGTACGCGAGGATCAGCTTCGAAATCGACAACAACAAAGTCGGTAGGAAAATGAAATTTACCAACTTTGACAAAAACGTCTTCGGCGAGTCCTTTAGGATAAGTAATTGATCGGTCCGCTAACTCTAAAGTCATCCGTGTTGGTGTAAGTTCAGGTAAAGAAATGATCTTCCATTGTACGTTCCGCCATTGGTGCAACGATAATACGAAGCTCGGGTTCGACTATGTTTGGAGCACGTCCTTTATTTCGACGTCTCAGAATGGTTACGTTTGAATTATTTGGAAAATTGGAATTTCTAGTGCGCATGCACTAAACAAACAAATGAAATGATAAAAAAATAAGAAAAGGAAATATTTTTGTTTACCGAATAATCAACAAACTTAGGGTAACTCTCTTAAGTAAAATAAATTTTACAAAAGAGGTGCGCCTTTTTCGTAAGTGACACAAACGATAAAAAAATTTGAATCTTTGGTTCAGGAACTTATTGATGGATAATACCTCAGTTGAAAGTATTATTTGTTGGTGTTCTTTTACCAGCTTTGTTAATTTTTTTTTTCTTAATGAATTCACAAGAAAAATTGAAAAATCCAAAAAAGCAAATATTTTTGTATTTTTCTTATTTAATAATCTTCTAGTTATACTAAAAAGAAAAGAAAAATATTTTTTTACTTTTTTTTTAATTTTTGTTTTTATTTTTGATTTTCTTAAAAGCGTAACTTTCGAAGACGAAAGGTTCTCCAAATCACGATCAACAAACTGCAAACGAAGGAATCTTAATCACAAATCCCCGGCAGCGGCGCCAAAAATTGATTAATGGTCAATTAAATACGTAATAATATCCAAAGTATATAATATTCCAAAACTACCCTTGAGGACAAAGGTAGTAGGAAAAATCATACAAAAATACTACACGTTTTAACCGGTAAGTGATTACCGTTTTTCCAAAGATTTATGAAATTGAGACCACGTTTGTTATTTGGACAATGATTTTAATTGGTTCGAAGATGATTTGTTTTCTAAAATCCTAAAAGTAAGCAAATTAAGGGACAATTAAACCTAACTTTAATAACGAGAAATTAAACTTTAAAAACGCAAAACGGGAATCCAAACGGGACCTAAAAACCCTAAAATTTCAAAAATAAACCTAAAATGATTTTTTTTACTTTTAACTAACCCTAATTGACTAAAAAGTAAGATTAAAGAAAACTAGGACAAAAACAGAGTTGAATTGAGCTTAAAATCATTAAAAACGTGAACGGGAATGAATCTCGTTCTTTAAAAAATGAAATTTTGCAATTTAAACCCTACGGAAGCAAAACTAATTTTCCTAGAAACTATATGGTAAAAGAAAATTTTCTAAAAAAGAATTTTATTTTTTTGACTTTTTTATAATTTATTATGAATTAAAAATGATTTTAATGAAATTAAATGATTAAAAATACTAAACTATTTATAAAAATTCTGAAAAAAATATAAAAAATAGCTTGAACTATGAGGAATCTAGGAAAAATAAGCTTGGAAAAACCGCTTATCGAATAAGCTGTGTAATAAGCCTAAACAACTTATTATACTAAAAGAGCTCAAAATATGTAGAAGAAATTAATTTTGCAAAGATAGAATGAAAAAGTCCCCAGGGCGCGTTGGTTGAGTGTGTGTGTTGTGAGGTGTTAAAGGTTGAGGGGGTAGAGGTCGTGGGTTCGAGCCTTGCTCACCCACGATTTTCCCTCTTCCCTTTTTATTTTTTTTTAGAAAAACTTTAAAAAGCAAAGTTGTAAAACAACTTATAATAAGCTATTTTTGTGAAAACAACTTTTCTAAAAGTGACTAATAAGCTAGAAAAAGCTTAAAATTCAGACAATCTACACTTAGCCATCTTTTTTACTTTGAAACAAAACTAACTAAGCTAAAATCGTAAATAAGCTATCTTAGGACTAAATAAGCTATGACTATCCTAGAACTAACTTAATAGGCAAATGAGAACCAGAAATAAGCAAGCCATAAGCAAAGGATTACAAAGAAGCTCTTAGTGAAAAACTGAAAACCAAACAGTCCTTAAGGGAAACTTTGAGCTTATTTTAAGATAAGCTATTGGATTCTTATACCTAAAAGCCCTATACCTATTTAAACATTTGCCAAAAAACTACTAGAAACAGCAAACAAAAGACATTTTGAAAATCAAATAAGCAGTTAAAAAGTTACCTGAAAAAGCTACTTGCTACTGATTAACTATGTTTTTGATTTTTTTAAGAAAAGACAATATAAGCTAACTATGACCCCAATAAGCTAAAGACAACTAAATAATAATCTGATAAGCTAATTTGAACAGAAATTAAGCAAGAACTAAGGGCTATAAGCTAGAAATCTAAAATAAGCACTTAGAGAAAAATTGAAAATTTTAGTTCTTATAAAAAGACAAAGAGCTATTTTGCAGACCTAATTCAGATACTCAAATAAGCTATCTAATCTAAAATAAGCTCAAACAAATTAAAAGTGCTTAATACTACTTGTATACTAAATTTAATAACTCAAACCTATTCTAAACTAGCTTAATTTTAGACATGTAAAATGGCTATAAAGCTTTTTACTTGCTAATGCAGTTTTGCACTATTATGACCAAATCAAAAAACCATCCTTGCAGGCTGAACATTTTTTTTCTACACTTTATATAAAGCAAAACAAGAGTATTTTGAACAATGAACACGTCTAGAATTATTTTAAACTAGAAATCCTAAATGACCTAAGTTAATGACTCAGATTCAAAACAGCTTACCCTCTAACTAGATTGATACTTGTTTTTTAAACCTACAAAGCCTTATAATCCTACCTTAAATAAACTTAACTAAGGAAATGTAAATTTCACTTTAAAGAACCAAGAGGACCTTTGGCAGTACTCAACTCAGTTAGTACTGCTTGACCCAAACTCTCCTTTAAACTAATAGATCCATTTTAAGCTTATAAGATAAAGAGATAAAGCACAAATTCTAATTACCAGATGTTTACCAGCTTATAACTAACCTAAAGATCATATATCAATAATCAAAGAAGCTAGAATAATAAGCCTACAGTATATGCTAATATTTTTGGTATTTTCTTGATTTTTTGACAGTTTTGTAGAATTTTAAAACAAACTTAAGATCTAACAATCTAAGAAACACAATAAGCATAAAACTACTAAAATAAACATTAATAAGCAAGTTTAAACAGTTAATAAGCAAATCTAACAATCAATAAGCAAATCCAAGCTAGTAAGAACAGTTTAACTAGAAAATTTAAAATGACAAAAGGTAAATGATGCAGAACCTGAAATCCCAGCTAAACAAGGATTGTTTGCTCAATCAGAGCTTATGTAAACAACTTATAGCTTATATCTATAAGCAAAACCAATTCCTAATCTATCCTAACCCTTGACCTTCAAGGACTATTACCCAACTTGATCATCCAGCAGCCATCCAATTCCAAGGGATAATCAAGTTTTTAAGAGAGCTTTTAGTAGCTTGAGCTTATAAAACAGTAATAAGATCTTTTTTATTCATTTAGCAAATAAGTAGAAAACATATTTTAACAAAGGAGATTTAATAGAAAACAACTTTTATTAATAACTAATATTGAGTACAAATCGTTGGAAAGGAAATTACATTAAACTAAAATCTATAAGTTGAAATTACATAAGAAATAAGCTAAATTACAAGCTACTATAAAACTACTCCTAGATAAGCTAGATACTGAAAAGATATCCCTGTGAGTGAGGAGTGATCTCTATTTATAGGAGATGAAGAAGCTTCTAGGTCTGAATACACGCTCTCTTGGCTTTTGATCTCGTCCCTTCAAATCATCTAATCATTGGCACTTTAATCTACACCATTGGATCATTAAGTGAGCACACGGATTGCCAGCGTGGCAATTCGTGTGTCAGAGTACTTATGCCTCTTTAGCAAAGGATTTAGTGCAAAAATTCCCTTCCTTATGTGTTTCCTTGCATCCACGTGTGTCCTCTTTGAGGTGTCTTGGCCAATGAGAGGCCTTGGCGACATTTTACTCTGCCAACTCATAACTTGGCACTCGAATCTTAATGCCACATCATCTATTTAAATTACCCCTTTGATTTTGACGGGTAATTGATTTAAGAAGATGATGAATAGTAAAAAGGACTCGCGCCCTTTTTAACTGTATTTGAACGTTGGGCTCCGAGTTTATTTTAAAAGGGAATTGGGCTGGGTGTGGTTAAGTGGGCTTGGTTATAACTTGGTTTTAGGTTTTTATAGAAGATAACGACCGTTAGTCCTTTATTAATAAAAGGCTAACGGTGTTAGGGTTTAAGGGACTTTTGGTGAATTTGGTTTAACATTAAGGGTATTTTAGGTATTTTTAAGTGTTTTGTCTTCTTGTGGTTAACTAATGTTGACCAAGGATTGACTATGTTGACCATTGATAGCAATCTTCTGGCTCTTTTGTACTCTTTCTATTCTCGTGTTCGTGTTTGTCCGGCTTTTGACCGTTTTCTTGTGATATTTGCATTATCCGTACCTACACATACACAAACAACAAAATACACAAATACAAGAATATTTTTGCACATTTTAATCATTTAAGAGCCATTTTGGATATAATAAAGATATGTGATTTCTCACATATCAATATTGCTATCACTGGTTATTTTAGTCTCTAAATGATTTACATCATTCGACTGTTCAGAAGACGGCATCACCTGCACAGCTTGATTAATCGTATTATCATTCACATTATCATGATTGTGTACCTCAGCTAGTGCATCTGAACCATAATGAGATAAATTCGCCATGAGAGCAACTTTGGCAGTGTTGAGTTCATCACAATCAAAGTCATATGCATCCAAATCATCAGCTTGATAAGCAGCATTATGAGTAATGACCGTCTGTGTGGCTTGAGCTTTTGGAATTCCTGGATCTGCCAAAAATGCAAGTTCCTCCTCATGTAGAATTTATCCACTTGCTTAAGCTTGAACCAACAACACTTTTTCTTTAAACCATGAGTCATCCCGTTTCCATCTTGGTTTAGTGCATTGTTTGGACATGTGTCCTTCCCCTTTGTAGTTGTAACACGTAACAATCCTCTGTTTCCCCGAGCTACTCCTACTTGCTCCTGGAGTGAAAGTTCTTGTAGTACCCGCAACATAAGAAATTTGTCTCCCTTGTACTGGTTGTACTGTTACTCTTCCATCATTAATGGTGGCTTGTTGCCTTGGGTTTGACGAGTTCCTCAGCTGGTTATTGGTAGTAAGATAGCGGGAAGTGACTACAGCAGACAAGAATGACATGACATGATTGATGGCATCAATTGGATCATCACCGTACTTGAAAACTGGTATGGTCAGACCGGAGTCTAATTGGGAAAATTCAAATTGTTGGTTGACTGTGGGAGAGTATTCAATTTAAGGAATGGATGATGATGGAGAGAAAACGTTATGGTGGACTTAGGTTTGATAATTGTTGGGGGGATAGGTGATTGAATGAGGTATTGGTGATTGATTGATTGAGTAATGTTGAGATTCAAAAGGTGATCCATACTGTGAAGATTGATGAGGTGAGACAAATTGTTGATGTTGAGAGTTCTGGTAAGAGTGCTGATGAGATTGATAAGGAGACTGTGTCATTTGGTGAGATGCAACTAAAGCAAGAGGATCGGAGTTGCGTTCATGCATCAATCGAACTTCATTTGCATGTCGTTCATGTTGTTCCAAGTGAGCATGAATCTGATCAACATTAGTAGTATGCAAGTCTTTGACCAACTTAACATCAGTAACGAATTTGCTCCATTCAGCAGGAAGAGTATTCAGAAACTTGGTATTGACTTGAAATTGCTCCAGTGGCATCTTGTAAATATTCATATCATTGAGTAGCAAAGTGAATCTCAAGTAGTACTCGTGTAACGACTCTCCTTTCTTGTATGTAAATTTATCAAATTCATCGTACAACTTGCACTCTCGTTCTTGCTTCGTTAACGACGTTCCTTGCATGAGCAGTTTGATTTTCTCCCAAATATCCTTGGCTACACGATGTTGACTAACAAGAGCATAAATTTCAGTTGGAAGGCCTTGTAGAATGATGTTTATTGCTTTGATGTCACAATCAGCTTGAATGGTTTCTGCGGGAGTTAATTCAGTATATTCCTTTGGTCTGGTTACACCATCCACTGTAATTGTTGGCCAAACAAGTGGACCTTTTTCAACCGAAGCAAGAATCATTCTACCATGAGGTCTATTCATCATATAAAGTTCCATTATGCTTTTCCACGAGTCATACAAGTGTTTTTCAAGCATCGGTGGTTTATTGTCACCACCCGAGAGAAGTGACTTATCAGCAAGAGTCGTCATTGAGAAATTTGTATGTTAAAAGATTACTTGGTTGATAGGACGGTGGTAGAAAGAAGTTGTGTTTAATTAAGTTATCTTTTTAGTATTTTAATTCACGAAACTACACGGGATTTTACAATTCTTGAAAAAACCGGGAATAACAAATAAATGTTTCACGGGATTTTACAATTCAACGAAATAAACCGTATAATTTTGAAAAAATTGAGTTGTTCGTTTGAAACTAAGTAGAGTTGTTCGGTTTCAACTACAGTCGGGTTGTTCGGTTTCAACTAACGTCGGGTTGTTCGATTTCAACTAATGTCGAGTTGTTCGGTTTCAACTACAGTTGGGTTGTTTGGTTTCAACTATGTCGAGTTGTTCGGTTTCAACTACAGTCGGATTGTTCGGTTTCAACTAACGTCGAGTTGTTAGGTTTCAAATAAAGTTGGGTTGTTCGACTTGAGTTGTTCGACTCAGGTTGTTCGACTCTAACAGACACGAGACTCAAAATTTTTAAAACACAAAAAAGACACCTTTTTTATGGTTGTTTTGCAAAAAATCTTGTACAACTAGTGTTACTAAACCTATAGGAACAAGAAAAATGAAAACTTTAAGGTTTTTAAGCTGAAAATTTTAAAATCAAGATTTTGCTCTTTATAAAATTTTCGAACACAATATGTAACAAAAAAATGATGTTTTTCTTGATTCTAAGCTTGTACACCTATATCATAAAGATACTAAATCAGATTTACCAAGGTAAATGATCTTTTAGTGTACACTCTTGCTTCGAAAACAAAGAAAAAAATAAAGAAAGGACGAAATTTTTGCAAAAACACACAAACCAAAAAAAATAAACACAAAAACTAAACACACCCATGGCTCTTGATACCAATTGAGGAATAATCATATAACATACATGGAAAGAGGAAGCAAGTTGTTTTAGTGAGAGAAAGGGTTGGATGAACTCTTAAAGAGAGAAAGAAAACATATATTGAATTGTGTGTAAAATGAGCAACCAACCACCTCTCCAAGGCATGAAGAGGTATTAATATACTTACAATTGACAAGTGGGCTTGGGCTTGCATGGGTTTATCCATGGGCCTTTGCAAACTAACTATGTATGTTTCCAAAAATTACCTAACGAGCTAACGACTATTATCTATGGCAACGACTGACACTTTCATAGGAATTTTGATATTCCTAACACAGGGTTATGCTGCAAGGAGTGCTGAGAATAAGAGGAGGATGGAAAGTAACCCAATGGATAACCATGGACAACAACCACTATCTAAGAGGCAAAATGTTAGTGGGTAGAATGTGGCTAGAGCCTACACGGCTGGGAACAATGAGAGGAAAGGGTATGCTGGACCTCACCCACTCTGCAACAAGTGCAGATACCACCATGTAGGGCCATGTACAGTGAAGTGCAATAATTGTAAGAGAGTTGGACACAAGACGAGAGATTGCAGATCTGCAGTTGCTGTTCCAAACATGCAAAGAGCCCCATTTGGGAATCAGCAAGGTGTTATTTGCTATGAGTGTGGGAGACCGAGACATGTGAAGAGAGAATGTCCAAAGTTGAGAAACCAGAACCATAGGAACCAAGTTGGGAACAAGACTGGAAACCAGACTGGAGGTAACGAAGCTACAGCAACGGCTTACGCCATTGATGGAGGATAAACAAACCCTGATTCCAATGTTGTCACGGGTACGTTTCTTCTCTATAACTGTTATGCTTCTATGTTATTCGATTCGGGAGCCGATAGAAGTTTTGTGTCGTCTACCTTTAGTGCTTTGCTTGATGTTGCCCCATCCACTTTAGACACCAGTTATGCCGTAGAACTTGCCGATGGAAGAACTTCAGAAACAAATGTTGTTCTTAGAGGTTGCACGTTAGGATTATTAGGTCATCCGTTCGACATAGATCTAATGCCAGTAGAACTTGGTAGTTTCGACGTCATCATCGGTATGGATTGGTTGGCGAAGTACCACGCGTTGATCGTTTGTGATGAGAAGGTCATCCGTATTCCTTATAGAGATGAGGTATTGATAATCCGAGGTGATAATTGCGACGGCAGAAGTAAGCTGAACATCATATCATGTACGAGGACCCAAAAGTATATTCAGAAGGGATGTTAAGTCTATCTAGCTCAAGTTACATCCAAGAAGGCTGAGGATAAGTCAGAGGAGAAGCTACTTGAGGACGTGCCAATCATACGGGAATTTCTGGAGGTCTTTCCAGAAGACTTGCCTGGACTGCCACCTGCTCGACAAGTTGAATTTCAAATCGACTTAGTCCCCGGTGCTGCACCTGTAGCACGAGCCCCGTATCGATTAGCACCAGCCGAAATGCAAGAGTTATACACTCAATTGCAAGAACTTTCTGACAGAGGATTTATAAGACCCAGTTCCTCACCCAGGGGAGCAGTGGTTTTGTTTGTCAAGAAGAAAGATGGTTCTTTTCGGATGTGTATCGACTACCGTGAACTAAACAAACTTACTGTGAAGAACCGATACCCACTTTCGAGGATCGACGACTTGTTCGATCAACTTCAAGGGTCAAGAGTCTACTCTAAGATTGATCTGAGATCTGGTTATCATCAACTCAGAGTTCGTGAGGAAGACATTCCAAAGGCTGCATTTAGGACTCGCTATGGACACTACGAGTTTCAAGTAATGCCGTTTGGCTTGACTAACGCATCGGCAGTATTCCTGGATTTGATGAATCGGGTGTACAAACTGTATCTGGATAGATTCGTGATTGTATTCATCGATGATATTTTGATCTACTCCAAGATCAGAAAGGAGCACGAAGGACACCTTAAGTTGATTTTGAAGTTATTGAAGAAGGAAGAATTGTACGCCAAGTTTTCAAAGTATGAGTTTTGGCTGTCGAAGGTATAATTTCTTGGTCACGTGATTGATAGTGAAGGCATTCACGTTGATCCCGCGAAGATTGAGGCAATCAAGGATTGGGCGTCACCCAAGACACCTACCGAGATTCGTCAATTCTTAGGTTTGGCCGGTTACTACCGACGATTCATAGAAGGATTTTCAAAAATTGTAGTCCATAGACAAAGTTGACTTAGAAAAGGTAAATTTTAGTATGTGGGGAGAAAAGGCAGAAGCTGCATTCCAGTTGTTGAAGCAAAAGCTGTGTAGTGCACCGATTTTGGCTTTACCAGAGGGAAGTGAGAACTTCGTGGTATATTGCGATGCTTCGCATAAAGGGTTGGGCGCGGTTTTGATGCAGAGAGAGAAGGTCATAGCTTATGCATCCCGCCAACTCAAGGTTCACGAGAAGAACTATACCACACACGACCTAGAGCTTGGTGCAGTAGTGTTTGCCCTGAAAATGTGGCTTTAATTTCTGTATGGTACAAGTGCGTTGTGTTCACTGATCATAAGAGTTTGCAACACATACTCGACCAGAAGGAGCTGAATATGAGGCAAAGACGTTGGTTAGAATTGTTGAGCGACTACGACTGTGAGATCCGATATCATCCAGGAAAGGCGAACGTGGTGGCTGATGCCTTGAGTAGAAAGGAAAGAAGCAAGCCGCTACGAGTTCGAGCTTTGGTTATGACTATAGGGTTAAACCTTCCTAAGCAGATTTTGAGTGCTCAATCGGAAGCCAGAAAGGAAGAGAACTTCATCAACGAAGATTTGCGTGGCATGATTAACAAGTTAGAACCTCGTGCTGACGGAACGTTATGCTTAAACAATCGAAGTTGGATTCCGTGTCTTGGTGATTTGAGGGCCTTGATTATGCATGAGTCGCATAAGTCAAAGTATTCCATCCACCCTGGATCGGATAAGATGTATCAGGACTTGAAGAAGTTATATTGGTGGCCTAACATGAAAGCAGAGATTGCCACTTATGTCAGCAAGTGTTTAACATGTGCAAAGGTTAAGATAGAATATCAGAAACCATCTGGTTTGTTGGTTCAACCAGAAATCCCAAAATGGAAATGGGAGAAATGTAAACAATGGACTTTGTGACTAAACTGTCTGAGGACAGCGGCTGGGCAAGACACGATTTGGGTAATCGTTGATCGTCTCACTAAATCTGCTCATTTCTTGCCTATGAGAGAAGATGACACTTGGAAAAAATTGACGAGACAATACTTGAAGGAAGTAGTCTCAAAGCATGGAGTGCCGGTTTCGATCATCTCTGATCGCGATGGAAAATTTACTTCACATTTTTGGAAGTCTCTACATAAAGCATTAGGTACTCGATTGGATATGAGTACAGCCTATCACCCAAAGACCGCTAATGGTAGAGTGTGGTGAACCATTCAGTACGTTAGAGGATATGTTACGTTCCTGTGTACTCGACTTTGAAATGGTTGGGTAAACACTTACCGTGGTAGTAATTTTCGTTAACAAACAGTTATCATACCAGCATTAAGGCTGCTCCGTTTGAGGCATTGTATGGGCGCAAGTGTCGATCACCCATCTGCTGGGCTGATGTTGGGGACAGTCAGCTCACTAGCCCAGAGATCATCCACTAGACAACCGAGAGAATAGTTCAAATCAAGAGCCATATCCAAGCCGCCCGTGATCGTCAAAAGAGCTATGCCGATGTAAGACGAAAACCTCTTGAGTTTCAAGTAGGAGATAAGGTCATGTGAAAGTGTCTCCTTGGAAAGGAGTGATACGTTTTGGCAACGGGGAAAAGCTGAAACATCGTATATATTGGACCTTTTAAGATCATTGCCAAAGTTGAACCGTTGCCTATCGTCTAGAACCTTCAGAGAAGTTAAATAGAGTTCATAGTACGTTTCTCGTCTCGAAATTGAAGACAAAGCATAGCTGATGAACCCTTGCTATACCATTGGATGAGAGCCAAGTTGCGACAAATTGAATTCATCGAAGAACTGTCGAGATTATGGACCGTGAGGTCAAGCGTCTGAAGCAGAGTCGTATTCCGATTGTCAATGTACGTTCGAACTCTAGGAGAGGTCCTGAGTTTCACCGGGTGAGTAGACCAAATGCAAATAAATACCCGCACCTATCACCAACTCTGCACCCGCTACTGAGGTTGCGTCTAGCCTTTGAGGTCTAAGCTTCTTTAACGGGGAAAGAATGTGACAACCGTGATTTTTCCGTTCTACATGTTACAGTTTCGTGTAGTATTTTGAATTTTTAAATGTTTCGTTTAGCTTTACCGTTTAACCGGGAAGTTGTTTCGTTGTTATCTGAGAATAGTCTCCGGGAGCGAACCGGGACACCAAACGTTGTAGTATTTTGGCAATAGCCACGTTTTTATGTTTTAAGGCAATGTTTAAAATTTCATAATTTTTGGTGATACCGTTATTCGTTTCGTTACTTGCGTTATCCGTGTTTTACCTAAACTATAAGCTTAAGCATGCAAGACTTGGAAATTAAATCATTTTGGGAGCACTAGCAACAAAGATTATAAAAATATAATGGTCCCCCCTCCCTTTGGCTTATTTCGACACAACACCATGAACTTGGTGGACAAGTTTTGAATTCAAATTGCATAAGACAAGAGTAAATCACATGGCATGAACTAGCTTATTTCTCATTGGTGGATCATTTTGGTCCCCCCTCCTCTTCTTGTCTTATTTTTGGTATACACACACACACTATTAGTGTGTGAAGTAAACTTTGTGTTATATAATCATACATATCCATTTGTTCAATTATACTCACACACATAAAACTCATCATTTTCTTTCTTCTTTTGTGCCGAACCAAGAACACAAACAAAAACATTCATTTTTCATCTAATAACACCAACCAATCTAATAAACATTATATAACCAAATAAAAAAAACACACACACACCCCCCCCCCCCCCCCCCCCCCCCCCAAAAAAAAAAAAAAACCCCCCCCCATAATAAACCCCCCCACCCCCCCCAATTAAATAATTACCTACCCTTCTTTTTTATATATCTGGGTTTTGTTAAACAACATTTGGGTTGTCATTATCTTTGTTCACCATCCAAATCTTCTAGTTTGTAAGTCTTCAATTCTCAAATAAATTGTTTACTTTTATTTACTTCTTTGATGCATACATACTAGTTGTACAACTTATTTTTGTAAAACAAAGGTTTATAAACTACATAAAACCCTAAAAGGGGTGTTCTTATTTTTCGGACTTACACATATATAAATATAAGGAAATGATAGTTTTGTGATCGTGGTTATTTTCGTGTAATAAAAATGATTATGCTATGGTTCATTTTGTTTTGGCTTATGATTAACAAGCTTGGGCGAAAGCTTATTTAAATTATTTGGCTTATTTTTAGGGCTTATAAAGATTTCGGACCAACTTGAAAATGAAGAAAGGCATTATTGTTTAGCTTTTTTTTTTTGACATTAGTTTTGTAGATCAATTTCTAGCTTTTTGTGAAAGGGAAAAATGGGTATAACTTATTTCGGCTCTTTTAAATACGCTCGGATATAGTTTATTAGGGTTAATGCCACGTCCCACATACATGACCCAACATCCTTGAGGGATTATTTTTGAGACTTCTATGGTTGCTTATTATACTTGACTTATTGTGAGCTTATTGAAGTTATCTTGAGGTTACGTATTATATTACTTATATTTTGCCTTATAGGATTAAATGGGTAAGTAAAACTACATTTTCGGACTTAACGGGCAAAGCCCAAATATATGCAAAACACAAAGCATAAAAGTTACGGTGTAGTTTATTGGATATGTTCGTGAGTGAATTATTGTATAATGTACGATTTAGAGTTTTTACGTTTAATTTTTTTGGACGTCGAAACGTTACATTTAATAATGGATTTGAATTGACATGGAGAAAATTTAAATATGGAAAGTGGTTTGAAAGTTGGTATTTCATTATAAGTCTACGACTTTGGGAAAACGTGTAAAACACGAACGGGTCATGCGAAATTTTGCAAAATCTATTATACTTAGAAACTATTTGGAACAAACTAAATGATGGAAATAATTCGATTAATTTACTTAAATATTGGAAATATTAAATGATAAATAACAAGTTACTTAGGTATTAACCATAACAAATATAATATCTATATAAGTAATAAAATATTATATATGTACGTTTCGCAAAACTCGATCACTAACGTTTTTAAATGTATAACTAACGTTTGCTAAATTGACAATGATCGTGCATGCTGTCAAGTATAGTAACGATAACTTCAGAGGTCTAAATCGAAAACTCATATTCTTTTAGGTCATACCCGTGTACCACCGTTCATTCAAGTGACCATATTTTGAGTATACTCTTAACCTTATTATCAAGGTGAGTTTCATAGCCGCCACTCTTTACTCGTTTTAAATTAAATTTTTATAACTTGGGGTGAGAAACATTGCTTGTTTTTAAAACTGGACACAAGTACTTTGCGTGAGATTTTCCCTGTTTACGTGTTGCCTAAGTAGCGTTTAGACCACTACTGCCCCACTTATCATGAACCGTCAATCTCTTGACTGGAGGACCGGTCGAGGGAGCGCGAGTGTTATAAATAGATTATGGGATTAATTATCCATATCGGGTGAGTAGCGCTCAATACACACGGGGTGCCCGATAAACGGTTATATACCATGTCGAACTTTAGAAGGTTTAGCTTGGTCCAGATACCTCGGGGGCTTGTTTCAACCTAGCAATTTAATATGCTATAAACGTAATTAGCTTCGGTGTCATGAGCTTAGTGCAACGTAAATACCTTTTTATGTGAAGTTGTATTTGTTATAACTGTCGCATACGTGTTGATATCTTGTGGTCCACTGTAACATCGTTTGAACTAAACCTATGAATTCACTCAACTTTATGTTGACGTTTTAAGCATGTTTTTCTCAGGTGCTTAGCATGGATGCTGTTGATTGACTTATGTGGAGTCTATTTGCCTGTACCGGTTTACCAGAGATTTATCTATGTTTTTAAATACCGTTGTTGAACTTATTTAAGCTTCCGCATTTTAACTTTGAATCTTTTAAATTTAACCGATGTAAAACTTATTATTATTATATCTATGCAACGGTGTTTATTTTTCAAAACACGTACCCCTTAAAAGGTCGTTCTTTATGCTTTGTACTTGAGATGCGCATTCAAGTCACCCTCGGACACGTGTTTCTTTTTTTTTTTTCCTTTTATCCCCACAGTCAGGCCCCGTGGGCGGTGTGACTTTTCTTTTAACCTTCTACTTTACTTATCTTATTACATTTATCTGCTTTACTTTTATACTTGCATTGTACTCATGATTGTGTGAATGGTTGTGTATATCCTGTTAGTTAAAGTTGTGTAGCTCTTTGTGCTAAATATTGTGAGTGTGGTTATATTGTTAGGAAGACTGCTTTAGCTAATGTTAACCTATGTTCGACACTCTATATTTCGTTTAAACTTGATTGGTGATTTGATACAAAAGATCTAGTCCAAAAACTTCTTCTGGAGGCGGTCCCATAAATCAGGCGGCCCCCTGATATACTTGGCGGCCCCCATATATATATGGGACCGCCGGTAGAAGAGTGATGTAATTTTTGATCTTAAAGTTTTTAATGGAAACGTATTCACCCCCCTCTATGGTTTCCACAATTGGTATCAGAGCCACGTCGCGTATAGTTTTTCAAAACAAATGGTTAATAAAATTGAGTACGTCCATGTCATCAATTACCATGAAGGGGAATTATATATGATAGTTTGTTTTGGTTCCTTGATTCGTACTAGTTTTGTTGTTAAATATACCTCGTATACTAGCTTGAATGAAAATATTCTCAAAAAGCTTGAAGTGTTAAGATACGTCTTTGTAAGCCCTAGGAATAAAAATGATGTCTAAAACACGTGCTTTATGTGTTGGAAAATACCCTGTAAAGTCCTACGTCCTACATTAGTTCCAATCAATTTTATACGAAAAACGTATTTTTGGGTCACTGGTGGCGGTCCCATAAATGTCCGGGCGGCCCCCTAATATATCTGGGGGCCGTCACCTTTATGGGGGCCCCGTCTGTTTAGTCAGTTTTTGGCAAATTCGATAAATCTCATTTAAAATCAACCGTAAGTCCGTAGAAGTCGTGCCACCCGCCATTTCGAAGATAATTGAGTCTAGTTTCATTTAAAAATACTTTAAGTCTTTATTCTAAACTTAAGTCAGTCATAAATGCAAAATACTTAGTGGTCAAAACTATATGTTTCGGTTTGACGGTAAAAACCCCCCTGTTGTCTTACCTTTTCTTTCAAGTCGAGCATTTTCTAGTCAAATTTTTTCTCCCCCCACCCACTCCTTTGAAATTATTGTTCTTGATTTAGTTTTAAATGGGGAGGTTACTATTTTTGTTTTCAAATAAAATCAAGCTATGTATACATCGTTATATCTAATACACAAAACGACGATGAATATCCTTATGTGTATGCTAGATGATTATGTGTGTTTAACTTTTGTTTCAACTTGGTTAATAGATATTAATAAGTAATCATTACTATTTGTAATTGAGCTAATTATTTTCTTAATACCACTTGTGCAATGTATGTTTTTTGTATGTAATAGTTTTTCGTATTATCCTTATAGGAATTACGCATATATTTTTGCGTTAAGTTGCAAAATTGTTTGTGCATTGCATATAGGCATAGATCACTATATTTACAAGTGTTACATAAACATCTTGTAGATTATTTTGAGTGTAGTAACCCATTTAGAAACAAGAGTTAAATAATTTGTCAAGTGTGTGGAAAAATAATGTCCTAAGATCATATGTTAAAATCCGTCACTAAAATATTTCTAACACATTAACTCTCTTCCAACAAGATGTCTAAATCTTTTCATCGTCTTGCTTTGTTTACCCCTTAGGTTGGTTAACAAAGAAAAATATTTCATATTAATACATTAGTATTTATGTAAATGAAATTGTATTTTTTTAAACTTTGCTTGTGTTTGCTTTGTTCTAACTACAACAACATAATTATATTCTTTTTATAAACATATAGTATTTTACAAAAGATGTGTGTTGTATTAAAATGGTTTGAAAAATCATTCATTTACTAATAAATGTCAAAAACTATGCATACTGCATAAAACAAATAGTTTTTCGCACAAGCAAAATATATGACATCCTGAAGTAAGAAAATTAATCTTGTCATTTATTTCATCAACCTCACACTTACAATTGTCTTAGGATTATGGAAACGACAATATGATATCTTTGTTTGTCTTCTTTAAAAGAGTGTTCGTGGGTCAAGAAGAATGCGATATATATCAACTCATTATTCAAAAAACTAGGTTTGGTATTATTTTCGAATCTAATTAACAAGTTTTCGAGTATGGACAAGAAATGAATTTTTATTTGTCCAGCTTAAGAGTTTTAAGATATTACAAGAGTTTTATATTAAACCTAACTACTCAATAACACTTGATTGATATGAAAATAACGTACATCCTCTTCCAAGACGATAAGGAATATGCATCGGATCATAATCACACTTATGTATGATGATGTCATATTGAGTCTACTTGTCCAATTAGTTGTGTTCTAAATATTTGGAAATTTTATGCATAAAATACACATTGAAGTAGATTGAGGATTGAATGTCTTATCCAAAATATTCATGTATTTTACTTGCAATGCAATTCTGGTAAGTCATCATCTTGAAAGCCACAACATGGAGCAAATGCACAACTTTATGTAACTTTGCTCAAAACAATTCAAAAGACAACTCAAAACCAAACTATCTTCTCATCAAAACTATATCTTTACTGTACAAAATAAGCATAATATTTTACTTCCTCACCAATTGAGAATCATTTACCATTAAGGTTAGAAATTTGGAAGAATTGAAATATTCCACATTCACATTATCGTGCTTTCTTTCAATAAGTTGACGTAAGAGGATTTTGAAGATAAATGATTTTATTCAATAGATAATCAATCTCATCATTCAATATATTAACAAAATTGGAATATGAACATGAAATTGAAAATTAGGAGATTTATCTAGATCACGGAAATATCAAACAAATGACCATAAATATTTTTCCGAATCTACATGTTTAACCATCCTTGGTTATTACATGAAATCACAAAGTTGATTGCAAGACAACAAGATTAGTCATGAAATTGCAACTCACACTTAAAATGAAGATATTTCATTGAGTCTAAAGTGTTCAAATGTTTGTGTTATTAGCTATGGTCAAATTATACATGCTAAACTTAACACACTCTAAGTAGGATTGACGACTTATTAATTTCCATCGAGAAAGTCATCAGTACTCTAACTTGATAAGCAAGACTTGAATGTCATTTCCGAAAACTCAAACCGAGAACCCTTATAACTTATATAAGTTTCTCTTAATAACCTAATATCAACACCATCTCCCAAATAATGGAAAAATGATCCTTGCCCAAATTTGGCACATCCACGGATCTATGGATCCTTCGTCCTAGATTTATCTTCGGTTTAGGTAGATCCGCCCTATGGCATTAGATTTAAACATCTTCCTCTTGTCAATCTCTTGCTTAAAAGTCTAACATACATGTAACTAAACTTCAGTTAATCATCATTATTTCTACAAAGAAACAAACACAAGATCTATTGAGGTAAATAACCTTAATTGGATTTTTTCATAAAAGACATGCACTGGTGCATTCTTTGAACACTCTCAATATATAAAGCAGTACACATTGTCACTTTTAAGCATACTCCTAGGTCCTATATGACTCATTCTTTCTTATAGCTACAACAACTTGCTTGCTCTCTCATTCAACCTTAGAATTCCACACGTCTTGATTAGGATTATGTGAACCAAAATTAGAGTAGGTTAGTTTAGTCATATTAGGCCTTGTATGAAAATACAATATAAATTTTATCTTTTCTACTCCTCGTTGGGCAAATATAGGAATTATATTTTGTCTAACATAAGAATGACTACTAGAGAACCTATTGCACTAAAAATTCAATTTGACCTAACGGTTGAATTGCTTCCAAGAGTGAAGTTGGGTTCGTGGTATTACCTATAAAAATGGTCGTGTTTAGCTTGAATTGAGCATCACTGGTGATAGTCTCATATTCATTCTCTAAAATGATTAAATGGCTCTACCTAAATATGCCTAATGATAGTTTACATTGATAGACATTGTATCTCACTAGGAGTGAACACTAAGCAAGTAGAAATTAGGCTTCTCCTTAGTCAATCTAGACTACTTGCACCTCACGTATGTGTTTTCAAGTTTCAAGATGATAACTTGCTCCAATATAATGTAAATATATGCCTTCATGTTTATCTTGATGCTCAAAGTTTATTTTCTTAGCTATTGAATGCATGTCTATTGTAAAGGCGTTTGTCTTTTTTTAGCAATTTAGATAAAATATCTCTTGGTTTATCTAAATAAAACATGCTCCTAAATGTTAAATGCTAACATGTTTTACATGATGATTGCATTTAAAATTATCATGTTTTGTATGCGTCATTTTACATGACTTACGTGTTAATTGTGCACCTACATTATGTCAGTTTAATGTATGACAATTAATGTTTAGATGTCATATAATCTTACACATTAATCTTGTTGATTTTTGTGTTGTTGCATGCTTAGATAAACTTGCATGCTTATATCTATATATCTTATGCATCTAGGTATATATATATATATATGTCTTCTCAGACTAGAATATTTTTCTTCACGTCCGTATTACAAATCTAAAAAGTCAAAAGAGTCATTAAACGGTTTTATATCTCCTAGAGTCTTCATAAAGGTAAATATGAGTTGAATGATAAGGCCTTAGGGTTGATTACTCTAACTAATCTTTATCGATACCAATATTCCAGGAGGGCGACAAATACCACACATACACACCCTGTAACGACAGGATAGACACATGTGACTGCTCACTCCCACCTCGAATAAGCTAAAGAGTAGGAATAGTAGAGTAATATAGGGTTCTGGATCGTCTAACCTTGCACCAAATAGTAATAATCCAACAAGGCAGTGAGACATGCAAACATGGCCGAACGACGGATTGCCATGCACGCTAGATCACATCCTCATTTCGTATAAAACCCATGGTTAATGATTAGGAAAGGGAATTAAATTGTTGTTAAATAAAAATTATGAAACAAATAGATTAAGTCTAAAATACAAGTTGCTAGACACTTTTTCCCGACCGTTACCATGATAAAGACGCAACTATTTACAACGTCTTGATCATAGATAAAAAACAACATCCTAAGTTGGCGTTCGTAACCGGTTCAAACTTCGCCAATCATATTACTTTAAATACTTTTACAGGTAAGTGGCGGATCTCTTCAACTTTATACAATACTCTACATTGTCGATTTGTATCAACGAATAATCGATCCTTCGTGTAATTCCTTCGGTAGTTGCGAAACGATTATCTTCAAACTTTACTTCTCTTTTTATTGTGATTTTCTAATTTTTTCGATTTTTTCTCTTTTTTTTCTTTTTTTTTGCTTTTTCCTTTTTTATACAAGAGTACGAAACTCGGTGTAGTTTCACCATCTTCACGATCATAATAATTCTGGATAATTTCTTCGATAATTCTTCATTCTTCGGACGTACCAATAATTACGATGGTAGTAAAAATACATGAGTTTTGACTATAATATACATTCCCATTTGTGATGTGCAAATTTCTTCCAACCGTACCAAAGATAGAAAATTTTAACATAAGACTCGGGAAATACAAACTTTACACTTTAAGCAACTAGCAACTGTAAAATAAACTTAATCTAATAGGGTAGGCTAAGGTGTAAAGGTCTAATGAAACAAATAATTGGTGTAGTTCCTAAAGGATTGGCTCTACGGTTCTGTTCTTAGGGGTTCTTATCTTAAAGTGAGAGTAAACAAGGGTTTTTATTACGGGGGTTTAACTAACCAGTGTAGTTAGTTTAATAAGCAAATGTAAAAGGCGATTTTGGGTCTGTAATCCTAAAATTACTTATTTTAAAACAAGTTACTCTATCTAAATCCGTAGGAATTATCTACTGCCGGTCTCGAATTAGATCTACCAGCCTAAGTTCTTAAAGTCTACTACATCCACCGCCCACACTCATATTTTTGTGAATTAGCATAAACATTTGGAAACAGAAAAGGCTTGTAAATCCTACAATATCTAACAAGGGTATGTGTGCGGATTAAGGTAAACATTGTAATTTCACAAAAGTATGCTTGAATTTTGTTTTTAATTTGGCGCATAATTTAAGCATTTTAGTGTGAAAATTAGGACAAGTAAACATTATAATTCCATCCCCCACTTGAATATATACAGTGACCATTCTAATTCCCATCCCCTTACTTGACATATACAACGTCCTCGTTGTATAGATAAAACATTAAAAACAGGAATTAAAAGAATTAGAATGAGAAACTCCCCTGATATTTTGCTCGGTAGATTCTTCATGTAGCGTTTATGAGCAAGAATGTGTGTGCGAAAGCGGGTCTGAATCCTAGCACGAACATCACACACAGAATTCCAGAAAGTTCCTGTATTAAGCATATGAAAACAAGTGCAATTTCTTTCTCTGTGTATTCGTTGGTTAGACTCGAAATAAAATCCTAAAAACTATACAGGAAGTTGATACGTCGTATCCATACCTTAGGATACACCGTATTGATACCTGTGTCGAATACGCTGTATTCGTTTAACGAATACGCCGTATCGACTTTGCTAAAAAATAAAGACTAGATAACCTACAGAAGGTCAATACGCCATATCCATGGGGTTTGGATACACCGTATAGACAGTCTGGGAAGACATACTCGATACAAAATTGAAAATTACATTCCGGGTTGTCTCCCGGCAAGCACTTTTGTTTTTGTGAGAGTCTTAAGTTAGACTCCCTTCAGCCTCACGTGACACCAATCTCGAACTCTATAACCTCATCATCCTCTTTGTCAATGTTACCTCCGTAATATTTCTTCAATCGTTTTCCATTTACCTTGAAGCGAAACCCATCTCTGTCAGTGATTTCTATAGCCCCATGTGGATACACCGTTTTAACAATATTAAAACCGCTCCATTTCGATTTAAGTTTTCCAGGGTACATCTTTAGATGAGAATTATAAAGTAGCACCTTGTCGCCTACCTTAAAATCTTTATCACCATGAAGTTTAGAATTATGTCATTTCTTGGTCCGTTCTTTGTAAATTCTGGTATTCTCATAAGCAACATCTCTTAATTCGGCTAACTCATTAAGCTGCATAAGACGACTTTCGCTAGCGAGCGTTAGATCCATGTTACATTGTTTTAATTCCCATTGTGCTTTATCCTTGATCTCTACGGGTAAATGGCATGCTTTACCATAAACTAGTCTGAAAGGTGTACACCTTGTCAGTGTTTTGTAGGCCGTCCTAAATGCCCAGAATGCATCGTTATGTTTTTCCGACCAACCTTTAGGTTTGTACCCCACCGATCTCTCCAGAATACGCTTAATAGCCCTGTTAGTAACTTTAGTTTGTCCATTAGATTGAAGGTGATATGCCGTGGATAATTTGTGAGTCACACCATATCTTTGTAAAGCCTTTTCAAGCTGAGAATTACAAAAATGTGTCCTTCTATCACTAATCAACGCTTTAGGAACTCCAAACCTATTAAATAACTGTCTCAAAAACTTAACCACAACACGCACATCATTCGTAGGTAATGCTTGAGCTGCAACCCATTTGGACACATAATCTACAGCTACTAATATGTATTTATTACCTCTAGATTGGGGAATATTCCCATAAAATCTAATCCCCAAACATCAAAGACTTCGCATACCTGAATGTTATTTTGAGGCATTTTGTTCCTTGAAGATATGTTTCCCGATCTTTGACATACATCACATCGTCTTACGTACTCATTAGCATCCTTAAAGATATTAGTCCAATAAAATCCAGACTCGTAAACCTTCTTTGCCGTAACTGAAGCACTATGATGTCCACCGGTAGGTCCTGAATGACAATGCGCCATAATTTTGAGGGTCTCACTTCTAGCCACACATCTTCTCATTATATTATCCGCGCAAAGTTTAAATGCATAAGGTTCCTCCTAGAAGTAAGTCTTGACTTGCGAAA
>BQNB010016477.1:0-71570 GCA_026074375.1 Tanacetum coccineum
CTAGCTTAGGAGTAGATTTAAGAGCTTATTTAGCTTAAGTGAACAAACGAGAGCTTATTTAAACATTTTGCATAAAAGTAAATTATGAAAGGACAATTGAATTATGAGTAAACTTTAACTTTTATTAATAGAAAACTGATTACAACTTGAAAAGGAGATTACAATGACTGAAAACATTAAATTGAAAATTACATTTGCTAAATTTAAAAGCTACACTAAGCTGCTAAAAATTACTACTAAAAAGATAAAAGATAAGATTCCCCTTTGTGAGTGAGGGTGCCCCTTTATTTATAGGCTTGAGAAGAAGCTTCCAGGTCTCAAACGCTCCTCTTGATCTTTTAATCTCATACGTCTATTTCTTGCAATCATTGGATCCTCATTCTAGGCCGTTTGATCAATAAGTGTGCACACGGATTGCTAGCGTGGCATTCCTTGTGTCAGAGGCTTTGTGCTTTTATTACACTGGTTTTAGTGTAAATTTCCCATCATTTGGTGTGTTTGTTTGCTTCCAACGTGTCATTCCCTTTGTGTAAATGGACCAATAGAAGCTCTCTTGTGACGTTTCCTTTTGCTGACATGTAGCATAGCACTCGAATCTTTGTTCCACGTAGACAATTGGGATTTACCCTTTGTTTTTGAAGCAGGGTAAAACGAGAACGACGATGAACAGTAAAACAGCTTTTCGCGCCCTTTTCTTTTCTTTTTATAACTAAGTGGGTTTGACTTGGGCTCGGGTAAAAAGGATTAGGCCACGGGTGAGGTTTGGGCTTGGTTATAAATGGTTTTAGGTTTTTATAAGAGATAACGACGGTTATCTCTTTAATAAAAAGGAGATAACGGTGTTAGGGTTTAGGGACGTTTGATAAAAATGAGTTAACAATAAGGGCATTTTAGGTATTTTGAGGATTTTGTCTTTTGTGAGTTGACAAATGGTTGACTTTTGGTGACCTTTTGCTAGAAACTCCCAGCTCTTGTGCACTCTATCCGTTCTCGTGTCCGTGTTTGTCTGGTTTTGACCATTTTCTTATGATTTTTGCATTATCCGTACCTACACATCACAAATGGAAAAACAAGCAATATACAAGCATAATTTGCACAATTTGATCATTTAAGGGCTATTTTTGGAATAAAAAGGATATGTGATTTCTCACATATCACAAATCATTCACATTTTGATTTCTTAAGTTTTCCAAGTATACAAGGTTCATCACTAAGTATATCTAAGGTGTCTTGAAAGCTTGGTTGGTTGATCACAAGGGTTATACTCAAGAAAGAAAACTAGGGTTTCTTTTATAGAAACTAGGGTTTTCTTGATATTGGAAGCTTGGGTTTCTTGAGTATTTAGGATTTAGTCTTTGTTTCTCATCATCATTCATTCTCATAAGGTCTACTAAAACCCTAATCTTGTCAATATATTCATTTTATGTTTTATATAATTGTGTATAGTTAAATCATCACCTAGGTTTATTTTATGAAGTTATAAAATAAAAACATGTACATACATACATGAATTATATTTATTTTTTGGTTAAGATGATGTTTAAAATATGTTAATATGTTCAAAACAAGGATTTACATGCCATGGATAAATTATATAATTATTTGTCAAGCTATGATTATTTATTTATTTATAAAGTTTAGATAAGTAAATAAATATGTTAGACAATTTTATTGGACAATATAGACTTATTATGATGGACACAATGTATAATACCTAATTTATACACAATAGATGTAATTTATAAATTAGTGGACTTGTGGTAACTTTATTAAGTTTAAAAAGTGTATAAAACAAGTTAATTAAACATTTAAATGCTACTGTTCATTCGAACCCTATAAAATTCATTTTAAAATTTTATAAACATAATACATCTCATAACGATCGTAAGCATATAAGAAACTTGAAAATCCGATAAATAATGAAGGAGTTATGATTTTTATGAGATAATGTGTATAAAAGTGTTTTTATATAACTAAGTTTATAAAAACTATATAAATTCGAACTTGAACAGAATGTTTTTGTATTTTTCCTTAAAATTACATATTTTTGTGATTTCAAAAATATAAGAAACTTAGAAAAACAATGGATAATGAACTAGTTATGGATTTACATGTTTTAAGTAATTAAATAGGTAAAAGTAACTTTATAAAAGTAATTTTATAAAAACTTGCTACTGTTCATAACAGTGGGCTGTTTAGAAATATTTTTCTTGGATAGAGTTTTTAATTACAAAGACGTGGACATAAGAATCACTAAAAACCGAATTAAAACGAATGAGATACAAGTAAAATACGATTTCAATAACTAAAGTTATAAAAAGTATTTTTATAAACTATCACTTACTGTTACTGTTCATAACAGTATCTAATCATATAAAGAATTTAAAATTTGATTAGATTTTTCAAATACGAATCCATAGATATAAAGAACGTTAAAAACGGGATTAAAACGAGAAAGATATGACATTTTTACTAAAAGTAATATTTATAAATGTATCTAACTTTATAAATATTATTTTTTCAAACAATTAAATTATTTATATAATGAAATTATATAAATAATACATCAAATGTTTTTGGCAAATAACAAATTGTTAGACAAGTATATCATCTTTACAATTGCAAATTACAAGGACATTTGTTTTACAAGTACAAACTAAATTGTTTAATTTGATAAATTAAACAAATACTTTTAGGTGGTGAAGTAACTATATATGATTATATGTAGTATTGGTTATTCAAAGTACATGGTACTTACACGACCTATAAATTACTTAGGTTGCATTCGGTCTTATCCGTGACGATCCATTTCACTTGATTCATATACTCCAGTTTATTCACTAAGGTGAGTTTATAGCCCCATGTTTTACTATATCAATGATTTACAACTTTTGGGGTGAGAAACATGCATTGTTTTACAAATTGGATGCAAGTGTACATTTTATCATGATTAAGTGTTTGCCTAAGTAGCGATAACCCACTGTGCCCATTATCATGAACTGTCAATTACTTTGTGTAAGCGCGAATTTTATAAATTGATCTATTTGAGATTGACATCCCCATCTGGTTGAGTAGCTCTCACTGGTGTCACGGAGTGAACCAACGGATGTATACCATGTCGGATTTAGGATGTTTCGGGTTGAACATCATCACGGGTAATGTGGCAATATTTATATTGCATTCATGTCACTGAGTGAACTGATACCAACAGTGTATACCTGTCGTATTTTGATGTTTCAGGTTTTGAACCATCCATCATGGGCAATGTGGCAATCTTTATATTGCATTATACGTGTCGAGCTTCAGTGCATGAGCTTTAGGAAAACTTAAAGAAGTTAGCATTTTGTGATGGGTGCACAGGTTGCATAATCACGGGGAAATCTTGCTGTCCTGATTTATACATAAACAAACCTATTAATTTACCAACTTTATGTTGACGTTTTAAAGCATGTTTTTTCTCAAGTCAATGAGGTACAAGAGCAAAGAGATACATTGGTGGTCAATCATTTTGGAGTCATTGCATAAAGATTTAGAGGCATTACATTTTGGAAATATTTGTCGTGATCTAAAATCTTTACATTTTCAAGGATGAACAAGTTAAGTCGTTGAGCTTTTGTAACAACATTTATTAAATCCAATGCATCATTTTCAAACGACTAATTTAGAGGTCGTTCTCTCATGTCTTGTGCAATGATATTATGAAGTAACGCTCCCGGAACATCATTTTCGCTGAGACCTATTCTGGGGGTGTTATAGATTGGTATCAGAGCCAAGGTTATAGAGAACTAGGTTGCATATTTTAACCTAAACTATAACCGTTTTTGACAAGACTTGATTACACCCTTTAAAATATATATAAATAAATATAAAATATACTTATAAATATATAAATAAGAGGATAAGAATAAAAAAATCTCGATTGTAGTAATCCGGGAGTATGATTCTCGGGTCGTTATCCCTAACGAGGAATGCAATTGAAAGTCGAGAGGCGTTATGAGAATCAATGCTTCAATGGAACAAGATTATGATTGGTTATCTAAAACTACGAGAAAATTAAGGCAAAAACTTAAAAACAATGAAGGCAAGACAAATTTTTGCTAAAAACGCAAAACGGGAATCCTAAACTGGACCTAAAAACCCTAAATTATTAAAATTAAGTCCTAAAATGATCTTTTTGGATTTTATAAGTCTTAATTGACTAAAAAGCTAGAACAAAGAAAACTAGACCAAAAACGGAAAAGACTAGGACTTAAAAACACTAAAAACATGAACGAGATTCAATCCCGTTCTTTAAAAATCCAAATTTTGCAATTTTAACCCTACGAAAGTAAATCTAATTTTCCTAGGTTCTAAATGTTAAAAGAAAATTTTCTAAAAAAGAATTATATTGTTTTGACTTTTTTTATTTTTTTTATGAATTAAAAACGATTTTAATGAAATTAAATGTTTAAAAATACTAAACAATTTATAAAAAAACAAAAAAAATCATGAAAAAGTAGTTTGAACAATGAGGAGTCTAATAAAAATAAGATGGGAAAAACAGCTTATCGAATAAGCTGTGAAATAAGCTAAAAATGGCTTATAAGCTAAAATGGCTAAAACTACTATAAAGAATAAATTTTGCAAACCCAAACTGAAAAAGTCCCAAGGGCGAGTTGGTAATGCGTGTGGTGTGTAAAAAATGTTTGGTCGAATAGGGGTGAGGTCTCGGGTTCGAGTCCTGCTCACCCTTGACTTCCCCCAATTCCCAAATATTTTTTACATGCCATTTTTTTTAAAAACTTTTTAGAGGGCTTAAAAATAAGAAACTTTTACAAAACAACATTTTTTATAAACCAAGAATAAGCACACAATAAGCAGTTAAAGGACAGGATAAGCAAAATTATATTAACCCTTAAATATGCCAACTGTTGGGCTTTTTAAGCTCAAATAAGCAAACCAAAAAGAGAAATAAGCTAAGACAGATAAAAGGGCATATCTAAAAAGCACTTAGGAAGAAAAATAAGCAATTACAATAAGCTATAATGGCATTTTAATCAAAAACCTATAAAACTTAAAAATTTTAAGCTAATAAGCAAATAAGCTCAAATAAGCTCTAAACTAAAGAGAATAAGCTAAAATAGGCTTAATCTAACCTAATAAGCTAAACTAAACCTAGAATAAGCAAAAGCAATTAGCTAATAAGCCTAAATAAGCAAATAGCTTTTTGGCCAAAATTGTTAAGCCAAAAGGCCAAGAGGGACTTTTCTAGCTTAAAAATAAGCTAGCAAAAGGATTTTAAAGGCTAGTGGACTTATACCCTACGATGAATATGGTCAAAAAAGCTACAATAAGAAACAATGAAAAAGCATTTTGAAATTCAAATAAGCACTTAAAAAGCTTCATGAAAAGGGCATCTCACACAGATTCAACACTTAGACAAATTTTTACAAATTTTTACAAACTTTTGCAATCATAACAAATCACCACTTTTGAGCTTAAAAATAAGCAAACAAATAGATCATTATTGACTTTTAACCTATAAACAGATTAAGCTTAGACCTCAAAGAACTTATATCATCAATCAAAAGGGAGTTTGAAATTCAGGAGAAGCAACAATAAGAAAATGAAAAAGTCATTTCTTAAATTTTTCACCACTTAGCACTTTTTGACAGTTTTGGTAAAACACAAAGCAAACAATGCAGGCTATTTTCTTTGGTTTCTAACCTCTTTTAACACATGCATAAACACAAAAACAACACAAAAACAACAATAAGCAAAAGCACAATCAAATAAGCAACTAAAATAAGCTATAACCTAACAGTTTCAACCATTGCACTCTTAAAACCTTAAAAATGTGATTTTAATACTTAACACTTAAACAAACTAAAATTTTGGATTAATTATAGCTAAACTAAACTGACTCAAGTGTCAAAAGTGCCTATTTTAAGCCATTATGGACCCTTAAAAGGTTAAAACCAAACACCCCTTTAAAAATTGTTTTGCAAATTTTTAACTTATATAAACTGATTTAAGCCAAATTTTGAAAAGACCAGATGTTCAACAAGCACAATAAGCGAGTACTAAGCTTGTTTTCACAGTAGTTAGCACTTCTTTTAAATAAGCCAGAAACAAGTTTTATCATTTCTATAAGCTTATTTAAAGACAGATTTAAGGAAAAACTTGCACAAAAGATTTTTTTTAAAACTCTCATGGCTAAGCATTTTAAGCAATAAACATCTAAATAAGCAGTAGTAAGCCATAAACATGTGCAAATAAGTTGTAAATAAAGCAACGCTACAGCTAGTAAATGCTAAAATGGAAAAATGAAGACTTACAAAAGCCCCTGCTTAAACAGGGCAAACAAGTGCTCTTAGAGCTATTCTACTAGCTCTAGCTTGTTAGAAACAAGCTAGTAAAACCCATAAGCTCTTCCATTGTAAGCTTATCATCCATTTGAGCTTTTTGAGTGATTTTTGGTGAAATAAGACTTAAGCTTTATAAGTTATGGAAAAACTTACAATGCTTAAGTTAACTACTTAAGAAAGTTATAGAAAAAACTTTTGTGAGCTTGTGAAACAGTTTTAAAACATAATAAACTTCAACTTAGAAACATGATTATAACATAAAACCAATTTCGTTCATAAACTTTATAAAAACAGTTTATACAAGGATGAAATATAGATTACATAAACTAGAAAACATTAAAATGTAAGCTGAAAACTACTAAAAAACTTGATGCTCCCAATGGCTTACAAATGAGACCTATTTATACTAAGCTTAAGAATATTCTAAGAGGTGTGCTTCTTTGCTGAGAGGGCCCAAGCCTGTGTTTCTTGCGTGAGGTAAGTCTCAAATCAATCTTAGCCCTCCATTTTGAGTAGTCCCCAAGCTCAATGATCTTGTCCATCCATTCTTTGTCTTCTTTCATAGACGAATAAGGTGATTGGAGATTGCCAACATGGCATTTGGCTGGGATAAGATTGGCAAAGGTATTGGTCGACATAGGGGAGAAGAAAGGGGGATGATGTTGGTTTGTTATTTGGCGGGTAGTGGAGACAGGACACTGAAAGAGATGTATAGTGTTCCCGCCCCCAATTTGAAGTTTAGGAAATAGCAAGAAAGGCCCCTCAAGGTGTATAAGTATGTTGCAAAGACAGTCCTTGTTTGTTTCATATTTGGCCCTTGAAGTTTTTGTTGGTGTTGCACCGTTAGTCCTTTTAGGGACTAACGAGGTTAAGGTTAAAGGATAACGAGAGTATTAACAGGGGTGTTATAAAGGGGGGTTATAAAGGTGTTGGACCTAGGTTTTAGGTCGGGTATAAAAATAAAGGACTTGGGCTTTTATTTATGTTTAAGGTGTATAAGGTATAAGTGGGCTTTCCCAGGCCTACTAGGTGGGTACGGGTGGGCCCACTTTTGGCAATTTAGGTTTTCAGGTTCGGTTTTCAATGCTCTTTCCAATGCCTCATCCCGGGGTTGACTTTGACTTGACTTTGACTTCTCTTTACGCTCTTTCCGTTCTCGTGCTCGGTTTTGTCTTTTTGGCTTTGATTTTGTCCTTTTCTTAGATATCCATTTTTTGCATAATACAAATGTAAAACATACAAATACAATGTATTTTTGGTACGTTTTTAGTCATTTAAGTCTGATTTTGGTGGTCAAAGGTATGTGTAATTAAACGCATACCAAAATCCCCCATACTAAGATATTGCCGTGTCCTCACGCAATGCTATAAGTAAGCACTTAGAAAACAAAGAATCTCGATACCCCTTGACTGATTACCTCGAAAAGTAGCTAAGTGTTCATCGAGGGGAATTAAAGAATCAAAAGTTTAGAGAAGCCTCATTTTTACCATTTTTAAAGATATGCACTTATTACCACTAATATTTTTGTATTTTTCCTATTTTCTTAGTTTTTTTTATTAACTAACTAATTTGACTTTCGTTATTTTCATAACCGTTAGGGATCATAGAACAAGATGCATTTCGATCCAAAAATGCCTCAAAGAAGATAAATTCATCGTTCTCGACATTTCACTTATTCCAAACGAAGCTTAAAACGAAATCACCGTTAAATATCAGTTAAGATGCTAACACTACTTATATTTGCAACTTGTGAACTTTTCACTCCCGACAATTATTATATCTTAGGTGAATGTGCCATTTTGAATTTCAACCAAGGATCAATGTTTTGAAAAATTTCTATGCTTCACGTTCCACCCGAGAATAATGAGTTTGAAGGCGAGATCATCCCATGTAGCGACTTTCGTCTCGGCACATCCCAACTTTGCGGCTAAGTGACCAGGCTTTTGACACCCCACAGAGACTAGTATCGGGACTCTCAGACCTTAGGTTTCAAAAACTCTCAGGTTTCCCGTATATACATAGCTTGTTTTAAAAACTTAAAATGAATTAGTCAAAGTTCAAAAGCATATTTAAATTTAACAAAAACAGATCTATTTTTTAATTCACACTTAATATTTAAACATAGCATTGATGCAATTGTAACCCTCGACCTTTTAGAAGGCTGCAACATCGGTTGTGAGCCGACAAGATGCAACAAACTTTTATCAGTCTCGGATTTTTATTCTTACTATGGGCTTTCTTTAGAAGGTTGTAACATCGGTTGTGAGCTGGCAAGATACAGCAAACTTTTATCAGCCCACAGGTTATATTTATTATTATTATTATTATTATTATTATTCATTTTACTTTATATAGAGAAGACTTATTTTTGAAAAATTCAAGTATAAATTTAAACTAAGACTAAAATTTTTGCTATTTACATAAAAATTGTTGATTTAAGTTTAATCTCCAAAAATAGCACGTATTATTAATCCGGTTAGAAGCTTATGGGAGAAAAAGCCACAAATTACATACATGAGCTCTTAAGATTTCCAACTAATCCTTGTTTAGCATCCAATCTCATAATCAACTCTATCATTTTTCGTTCTTCGCGAAATTTAGCGAACGCTTAGCCTAAAAGTTAAGGAACGAGCTAGAGCTCAACACGCTCGATTGAGTCTAAATTTATTCTTATTCTACCCAGCAGGAAAGTCAAAATTGTGACAAAACACTTATTTTATTTTTGAAAATTTTTAAAATTTTTTATTTTTTTGAAATTTTGGTGGTAAAAACGGGATTACGTAAAAACAACGGCTGCAGGCACAATCAAATCGATAGATCCCCCCCCCATACTAGAATTAAACATTGTCCTCAATGTTTTAAGAAGGGTCTCTACGTAAATCCTAAGCCGTTTATTAAGTATGCTTAAAGATAAACGTTAGTCGATTAGATTAGGATATTGGATTTCCCAAATGAAGCTAAGGATTTGAAGCTCTTGTGATCGAAGGACAAAACCACGAGCACGAGAGGCTTCAAAAATCCGAGACAATCCTGGACAATCACAAAAACACAAGCAAACGAGAAAGGAAAGAGGCACACCTCTTACAAAAAAAAACACTTATTCATTACTACATAATATAACTACGGATAAGCATGGGTTGCCTCCCATGAAGCGCTTGTTTAGGGTCACTAAGCTTGACCCAATCCCCGAATTCATTTATCCTTGGGGAAGGTTTGGAGATCCGGGACAATCAATTTTGGTACGTCCCCTCCAAAGTAGTGTTTAATTCTATGACCGTTCACCTTGAAATTTGGCCCGGAGTTTTAGGATAACTCAACGGTGCCATATGGAAAGACATGGGTAATGGTGAATGGTCCAGACCAACGGGATTTTAACTTGCCCAAGAACAACTTCAATCTAGAGTTAAAGATGAAGACTTGATCACCAACGTTGAAAACGCGGTTTTTAATCTTTGAGTCATGGATCCTCTTTGTTTTCTCTTTATAGATCAAAGAGTTCTCATAGGCATTTTAGTTCATTGAGTTGAACTTTACGGTGATCAGTAGCGGTCTCAAGGTCAAAGTTTGCATGCTTTAAGGCCCAGTAGGCTTTGTGCTCGAGCTCGATCGGTAGATGACATGCCTTTTTGTACACGAGCTTGTATGGGGAACACCCGATGGGTGTTTTGTAAGCGATACGGAAGGCCCAAAGTGCATCATCTAGTTTATCCGACCAAGATGCACGGTTCTCGCCCACGGCCCTTTCAAGAATTCGTTTCAAGCCACGATTGGATACCTCAACTTGCCCACTTGTTTGTGGGTGATACGAGTGGAGAGACGGTGAGTGAATCCATATTTAAGATACTGACCTTTGCAAACTGGTCATTGCAAAAATGGGTTCCGTGATCACTTACGATAGCACGAGGGGCACCGAATAGGGCGAAGAGAGATTTAAGAAATTTGCAAATAACTTGAGCGTCGTTGGTGGGGAGCGCTTTCGCTTCAACCCATTTTGACAAATAGTCGACCTCCACGAGTATGTATTTGTTCCCTCGTGAAGACGGGAACGACCCCATGAAATCGATGCCCCACACGTCAAAGATTTCGCAAACTTGGATGGAATTTTGAGGCATTTCATCACGTTACGAAATTTTTCCTTGACGCTAACAAGTGTCACATCGGCTGACCAAGTCATGGGCATCTCGGTAAATTGTGGGCCAATAAAATCCTGAGTCAAAAACCTTTTTGGCGATGTAGTTAGCACCGTAATGTCCCCCGGTTGGTCCACTATGGCAAGCTTTGAGGATATCAAAAGCTTCTTGGCCCGCAACACACCGCCGGATCATTTGATCTGCACATATTTTGAACAAATAAGGGTCGTCCCAAAAGTAGTGTTTAACATCTTTGAAAAACTTGTTCTTGTAGTTGGGGACGAATTCGCCTTTAAACAATGAAAATACCCCGCGTTGGTAATTTGGCATAATACGGCACATACTACGGGGTACTTGAGTTACCACGAGAAGTCACCATATTAAGTGTATCGAGAGGAAACTTTTCATTTACCTCCTTTGGGTCGAGCACATTTTCATAAAGATTTTCTAATCGGGAAAGATGATCGGCCGCGAGATTCTCGGCTCCTTTTGTGTCAATCACTTTGAATGTGAATTCTTGAAGGAGGAGAACCCACCGGAGCAATCTCGCCTTGGAATCTTTTTTAGCAAAGAGATATTTTAGGGCGGAGTGATCCATATACACTATGCTTTTGTTCAAGACAAGGTAAGATCGGAATTTTTAAAAGGCATACACCACGGCTAACATTTCTTTCTCTGTCGTGGTGTAATGCGATTCAGCTTCGTTTATTATTTTACTAGCATAGTGTATAGGCCTAAAGTGTTTTTCATGACGTTACCCCAAGACTGCACCTATGACAAAGTCGCTTGCATCGCACATAAGCTCAAAGGGTAGGTCCCAGTCTGGGGCAATCAAGATTAGAGCTTCGGTAAGTTTTTTCTTTAACGTTTCAAAAGCTTGAATACATTCATTGGAGAAGATGAACGGAGTATTCTTCTCAAGAAGATGAGACATTGGTCGGGAGATTTTGGAAAAATCCTTAATGAATCGTCGGTAAAAACCGGCATGACCGAGAAAACTCCGAACACCCTTGACGGTGGTGGGATGAGGTAACTTAGCAATCACATCAACTTTGGCTTTATCAACCTCAATCCCTTTTTTGAAAATCTTATGGCCAAGGACAATGCCTTCCTTAACCATAAAATGACTCTTTTCCCAATTTAGACAAAGATTGGTGTCTTCACACCTTTGAAGCATCTTGTCTACACGAGAGAGGCAATTTTCGAATGAATTCCCAAAGACCAAAAAGTCGTCCATGAAGACTTCCATCGTTTTTTCGATCATATCATGAAAGATAACCATCATACACCTTTGGAACGTGCCCGGTGCATTGCGTAAGCCAAAAGGCATGCGACGGTAGGCGAACGTTCCGTAAGGATACGTGAATGTTGTCTTTTCTTGATCATGAGGGTCGATAGGAATTTGAAAGTAACCCGAGAAACCATCGAGAAAACAATAGTACTCGTTTCCCGCTAATCTCTCGAGCTTTTGATCCATAATAGGTAGTGGTATGTGGTCTTTACGGGTGGCTTCTTTTAATTTTGGTAGTCAATGAAATACACGCCAACTCGTAAACAATCGAGTAGGAATTTTACTTGTTTTCATCATTTTCAACACGGTAAGCCACCTCCTTTTTGGGTTACGTAATGTTACGAGGGCATTACAAAGACTATCCAAGATTTCGAGGGTAAATTAATTACGGCTTCAGAAGAAAGTTTTTCGAACCTCGCTTTTCGATGACATCGTGTTCTTTGGATTCACCCTGTCTTTGGTGTTGAAATCCGCTTGTTTTGTAGATCCTCTTCCATAAGAATATTGGGAGTATAAATTTTGGGTTAATGCCTTGATGTCGGAGAGTTTCCAAGCGATGGCTCGCTTGTGTGACTTCAAAACCTTTATGAGAGCGGCTTTTTCCTCGACACTCAAGTATTTAGCAATTATGACGGGCATCTTGTTGTCACCTTCTAAAAATGTGTATTCGAGATGAGGAGGTAAGTCCTTGAGTTCGACTTTGGGAGGTTCATCAATTGAAGATTTATCAGTTTTAGCTTCACAAACTTTAAGTTCTTTTCGAATTTTAGGTAAATAGTTTCCTTGAGTAGGAAGGGGTAAGGATGGATCATCATTGAGAAATGAGTCAAGAAGAAGGAATATTCCGCTGCTTACGGGTCATTGTATGAGTCATCCAACTTCCGTGTGAAGTTGGATCATCTTCGATAGCGAGGAAAGCATCGACTTCCTCAAGAAGAAAATCACTATCCCCGAAGGGAGTGAGAGTCGGAGAAGAAGTTAACGATTTTCAGGTCATAATAATGGGTTTTGTTAGGATTGCCACTTGCGGATCACATCGGAAAAAAATGAGAATTCTTGAGAATACTCCCTCACATAGTAATTTCCATGACGTAGGATTTCGGTTTTGCGTCATTTCATCGTACTTAGAGAGTATCTCGAAGTTTGATCGTGCTGATTCGAATGTTATTGCTGTTCTTTTCCGACATGAAGTATCTGAATTGTCTCATTCGTATAACATCTATGTCAAAGCATGTCCGGTCTGTTTAGAAAGAAAGGATCTCCCGAGAATTAGAGGAACACGGGGATCGGCATCAAAGTCTACGACTACAAAGTCGGCCGGCAATTTGAACTTTTCTACTTTTAGGTAGACATCTTTGATTGATACCGATCGGTTGGGTAATCGAACGGTCTGCAAGTTCAAGAGTCATACAAAGTAGGAGTGCAGCTCGGAAGAGAAAGCTTTTCTCATCACAGATAATGGCTTGAGATTTATGCTAGGCAAAGAGTCGGCCGCATGGTTAGCATCTTTAACATTCTGGGAAAATCATCGGGTGATTAAGAAGATATTTGCTAGGGTCTCCAAGTTTTCTGGTAACTTGTGAGTGTGTAGACCACCAAACTGTATTGCTCATTCATAGGAGTTCTGCATGTTTAATTAGAATTTTTTCTTTGTTTCCAATTAAGGCTTTAAGAGTCGAGGCAAATTTTGGCATAAGAATCAAAGCATCCGCGAAGCTAATTTTGAAACTTATATCTCAAAACTTAGAATTTCTCAATTTGATTGTTAGCTTTTTCACGGTGCCTTTGTCATCTTACGTCTTGTAGGATATTGAATTGACAGATTCAGGTTAGGCATCAGAGCATTAAAGGGTGTAAACAACGGTCTCAGAATTTGCACTATGAGGTTGAACTTGGACGCATCGGAGTGTTGGCGTCTTGGTTCTTTTCTTTTTGGTACTTCCATTATTAGTATGGAAGCATGTATCCTTTGTCACCTCGGTTCGTTTCACTACTTTAGGAGGAGTAGAAGTAGAGGAATACGAGGGTCCTTGATAAGCAACACCGCTTCGGGTGGTAATACTTCAAATCTACCTTCGGGTTAGTAATGGTATTACTAGGGGGGTTAAGTGTCCCTGTACTGCTGATTAGTGTAGAAAGCGGTATTGGAATTCATAAACTTGGAAAGCATGTCCGTTAAATTGGTCATTTGATTTTGAAAGTTTTGGTTTTGGTCTTGCGTGTTTCTCATAACTGCATCATTAGCTTTGACGTAGCTTTCAAAATTGGTCTTTGTCACACCTTGTGTTTGAGGAGCCGGAGCTTGGTAAGGTGGAGCTTGGTGAACCAGGGGTTGATTAATCGGAGGTCGATAAATTTGGCTTTGGTTGTAATTATTCCCTCGGTTTTGGTTGTAACAGTTTTGGTTATTTCCTTGGTTTTGTTGAACGAGAGGAAAACCGGGAGGTCGAATTTGATTAGCAATCGGGGCTCGATAACTGGTATTTCCTTGATTGAAATTAGCTGCGGCTGCTTGGGAAACATATTCTTGAATATTGTCACGATAAACGTTGCCATCGTTGGCGAGACAATTTCGGTAAGAATGAAGTAAACCTCCGGGCCAAAAAGTACACAACTTTGCCTCGACCGCTTTTACGGTGCGTGAGCTTAGGATTTTCTTATCGGAGAAGCAAGTGCTTTCTACATATCTTTAAGTTCGGAAACTTAGGGAGTAATACGGGTGGAAGAGTTTGCTGCTTCATTGGGAAAAAAACGGTTTGTTACGTAAACTTCGAACTTTGGATTTGATTTTAATGATTCTTAGGCAATCATCGGGATTTTATCCAAAAAGTTACCACCCGCGGCGGAATTCAACGAATCTTGATCATTAGAGTTTAAAGCATTATAGAAAGTATCGAGTTGATGTAACTCCAAAAATCCATGATGTTGGGTATGCCCGAAGAAGATCATTGTATGCGGTCCATGCCTCGTAGAGAGTTGTCATCATATCTTTGTTGAGATCTTCGTGATTTCTTTCGAGGATTCTGTTGTTTGAAAGGAGGAAAATTTGTTGGATGAATTTCAAAACAAGATCATCCCATGTGAGAATCGATCGAGGGGGTTCTTTTTCAAGCCAAATCCGGGCTGCACCCTCGAGAGAAAATGGGAAAAGCATAAGCTTTACCGACGTACTCGGGACGTTCGGGAACTTCATCGTAGAAGTGATCTTGTTGAAATAACGGATGTGAGCATGAGGGTCTTCTTTGTCATGTCCGAAGAATTGTTTGTTTTGAACGAGGGTAAGCAAACCATGCTTAAGCTCAAAGTTGTCCGCGGTGATCTCGGGCACAACGATGGAATTCCTCGTACCCACGGTGGGTGCTTCATAGCAAATTGAGCCTTAGTACGATTAGTACATACATCGTTGTAACTACGGGAGGAGCTTGATTTTCAATTGGTTCAACAAGATTAAATGGTTCAACAAAAGTCGGGTTGACTTGTTGTTGTTCACGGTTAGAATTACGAGATTGAGAACGAGTGCGCATGCACTAAAATGTAAAAATAAAATTTATACTAATTTTTTTGGTTTTTTTTATTTTTTAATTTTTTGATTTTTTTTTCAACGATTAATTTTAATAACGGACAATGAGATAAGACACTTAAACCTAATAATCAACTTACTTCTCGGTAACTCTTTAAAAGAAAAACGCACAAAGGAGTTTGTTTAACTTTCAAAGGTGAGCCGTACGTCGCATGTGACACAAAATATAAGTTTTTGATTCTTTGGTTCAGGAACTTATTAATGGATAATACTTCAATTGAAAGTATTATATGTTGGTGTTCTTTTACCAACTTGATATTTTTTTATTTCTTTTTATGGATAATGTTTTTATATTTTTGGTTATTTTTATTTGTTTTTATATTATAATTATACTAAATAAAAGAAAAGAAAAATCTTTTTGTATTTTTATATGAAAATATAAAAACAAAAATAAACTTCACACGGACCAGGATATTAAACAATCAAAAATTTTCCAAAACAGCTTCAACAATAGTAGAACAATCCTCCCCGGCAGCTTGGCGCGCCGATTACTGATCGTTATTTGACTCACACCCTGTTTTATAATTATATAGTATTATATATATTTAAAATTTACTTATATTATTTGTATAATTTTTATCTTTTATATTTATATCATCTATATATATATTTATAGATATTTATACTTTATATATATATTATTAATATTATATAAGAGGAGTGTAAGAATAAAAAAAAAATCACAATTTTAGTAAACGGGAGTGGGATTCCTGGGTCGCCGTTGTATCCCCAAAGGAGGAATGCATTGAATGCCGAGAGTCATTTTGAGAATCGTTGTTGAATGTGGACAAATTGGGATTGGTTTTCTAATCTAATGGAAAATTTAAGCACTAAATTAAACTAAGGCAACAAAAATTTAAAACTAAAACGCACAATTTGGGATCCTAAAAACCGCTAATTATCAAAACTAATTCGCAAATTAAAACTACAAAGGTTGATTTTAATGCATGTAACTAAAAATATTTTATTCTTAAATCTAAAAAACTATTTTTTAGAATCTTTCTAAAATTAATTTTAACTATTTTAAAAGACTTTTCAACTTTTTAAGTTTTGAAAATTAATAAAAATTAACAAATAAAGGGTGAAAAATCTGAAAAAATTGCTAATAAGTCCCTCAAAGAGATGCAAGGAGTCCCCGCCACATAAGAAAATTTAAGCTGAAAGGCCATCTTATTCCAATAAGCTCAGAAAAGTGCTCTAAAATAAGCACGAAGTGGATTGGGCTTATTGGGCTCAAATGTGTACATAGTAATTAAATGAATGCAAGCTCTAACGGATGAGCTATTGTAGCACAATGGTAGTGAGTGGTGTGTGTAAAGCGTTGGGTTGAGGGTGTTGAGGTCCCGAGTTCGAGCCTTGCTCACTTGGGATTTCCACCTTCCCTAATGCTTTTTGAAAGCCATTTTTTTACAACTTTTTTTTTTTTTGTATAACAAAGCCAATTTATAAGCACTTTTTATAAAAAGAGAAAAAAAACAGACACTTTTTTAGAGTAACCTCAAATAAGCTCGAAAAAAAGCCTCCTTAAAGATGTCAGAGGGCTTTAACTTAACTAACAAGTTAAAAGGGCTAATGTTTTGGCTTTTGAGGCACAAATAAGCTAACCAAAAAAGTAGAAATAAGCTTAAAATTAGATAATAAGCTACACTAAATAAGAGAGCAACAAAGACAAAAATAGCAACCCAATAAGCCTTGAATGAGCTTATGAAGACTCAGCGTACTAACTTTTAAGTTGATACTGTAGTTAGCAACTTAAAACTGCTAGGCTATTTTCTAACTTAAATAAGCTAAGGCAAAGCAAATGGCTTATAACAGCTTATAGGCTAGTCCTAATAAGCATGAACAAACAAAAATAAGCAAAGAGTTTAAGCTGTAGAAAGCAGATTAGACATAATACTTAAAAGGCTATAAAACTTAAGGTTTTTAAGCTAGAATGCTAATAAGCTTAAATTAGCTTAAACCTAAAGGAAATAAGCTAAATGGGACTTAAACTAACCTAATAAGCTATGCTAATACTAAATAAGCAAAAGAAATAAACAAATAAGCTCAGATAAGGCAAAGAAGCAAAATGGCTAAAAACAACAGGCAAACAACAAAGGGGTTACGCTTTGTTTGAGCATTAAAAAATAAGCTCTAAGATGGATCTTTATGGCCATAGCAACTTGTATAAGACACTTAAAAGCTTATACAATGTAAGCGCTTTAATAATCAGCAAAGAGAAAATATTTTGAAACATAAATAAGCCATTAATTTTGCTTATGAAAAAGCTGTCTATACTCAGTAGATGCTGACTTTTTTAACTTTTAACTTTGTAAAATCCCACTTTTTAAGCTTAAAAATAAGCCAACAAACAGATCTTTATGGATCTCAGACCTTCAAACAGATGAAATTTAGACCTTAAAGAACAAGTAACAAGAATCAAAAGAGAGTTTGAAATTAAGAATAAGCTACAATAAGCATTTGAAAAAGTTGTTTCTTCTTTTTTACACTTAGAAATTTTTTGACTACTTTTGACAAAACAAGACAAACCAACAAATGCAGGTCTTATGGACTTTGTTTTATCCAAGTCTCATCGCAAACATGCTCATAAACATCATTAATCTCAAAAAATCCACAGTCTAAGATCAATAAGACTTACATAATAAGATATATGTTCTCAGATTCAGGGAACAACTTTTATAATCTAGAGATTTATGAATTTTTAAACTTAATAACTTCTATAATGGCTTTTCATGATGGATTTAAGTTAAATACTAAATGACCCAAAAGGGACATAACTCATTTTGGACCCATTTGGCCTTCAAAATCAGTTAACAAACACTCCTTTAATTGACAGTTTCAAACAAAATTGATAAAGGATGATTAAGCCAACAATTTCATGGTCTGTCGTGGAATAGTATATAATATATAAATAACACAAAGATGCAAATCTCAACCGCAATTTGCCCTTTACCAAGGCAAAAAGGTCAAAATCTTCTCACAAAGTGATTAAATATTATAGATCAATTATAAAAGATTCGGAAGAGATATTCCCGGGTCGTATGTCCAACGGAGGCTGAAATTGAATGTAATCCTGGTTTGTATGAGAATTGAATGATGGAGAGTATATTTAGATTTTTGATGGAAACATGATATAGTTACACACTAAAATTAAAGACTAAATGAAACCTAATTTAATCTACGGGATACAGAGATATAGGAAATGGAGACTTAAAAACACTACGGGAAACAAAATTGTGTTATGGGAAATCCTCTATGTAAGTTAATTATACTAAAATACGCGGGAACAGAATAAATAGTTATTGGGGAACCCTAATATTAAATTAGAAAAATAAAATGCCTAAATTAAATTAAAATATCAAAATTAAATTCTAATTATCTTATTTGAAAAAATAAGAAAAACTAGAACTACAAACGGTGGTCGTTTGAATGTTAAACGAAAGAATCGGTAAAACGCACTTGTAAAACAGGGTCTAAGACTGAAATTTAGAAAATTAACTATACTAATTGTTTTATATTTTTCCTAGACACTAAATGACAAAAGAAAATTTTATAAAAAAGAAAAATATTTTTTTATTAATTTTTGAATTTTTTATGATTTTTCTAAGATTTAATGAATTAACAAAAATAAACTTTTTCTAAAAATTAACACTAAAATTTTTCTTTTATTTTTCAAAAATACTAGATTTAAAATGAAAATTAATGCAAAAAGAATTTTAATTTTTCAACTATTTTTCTATTTTTTATGATTTTTATAAGAAAAAGTAATAACTAAAATCTATTTTAATTGCTAGAAAATACAAATTTAACTGGAAAAATATAGAAAAATGGTTTTAATATGCTAAAATGGTGCAGAAAATTAATAGAAACAAAAGCCCTAATTTTTAAAACCCAATTGAACCCTAATTTATTCAATTAAAACTTTAACCTAATTTTTAATAAAACTAAAAACAAAAATATAAACTTTTTTATTTAACTAAGAAAGACAGGGTAGAAATGGTAAGAAATGAAAGAACAGGGTAGGCGGGCTAATATTTGAAAATTTACACTATAGAAGAAACGAATAACCCTAAACTTTAAGAAAAGTACCAAATAGACCCTACGCTATCAGCTTATTTTGCTTATTTAAAAAGTGGCTTTCAGCCAAAACTTAAAACTACAAAGTTATTAAACAGCTTATTCCTAGTAACTTTAACAAAAGCACTTTTAACTTTTAACCAAAGAATAAGCTAGAAAATAAGCTGTTAGATTGCTGTTACAGAAACTACTAGTTTAAAGAGCTTTTTAGATTCTAGCTTATATTGAGCTTATTTCTAGGTGAAAATAAAAAACAAAAGAAGCTAATTCTAGTTTAAGATGTGTTTTAAGAAGATTTAAACTAAAATTAACCTATGCTTAACAAATTTAGGAATGTTTTCACAAAGTTCACAAGAAAAATTAAATGAGAAAGTGCTAAATTTTGCTGGTGCACTTGGTTGCTGATGCACTTGGCATTAGGATCTAAGATGAACTAAACTCCACAATTAAAACTCTAAAATTCTACTTACTTATCATGTCTATTACTGACTTATCTATGTGTAATCTCTAAATTCTTATTAACTCACAAATTTTTATAGTACTTCTTACTGAAAAATCCCCTGGTGCTGGCAATGAGTTTTTACACTCTAATTTTTATAAAACTAAACTCTAACTTCTAAAAGCTGATTGAATACTTGTTATATAATCTATCTCAACTAATTGAAAGGCTTTGACAAAGTAAGGTTGACTTTAAAAGTCAAATTGAGCTTTAACCAAACACTCCTTTAAGTAAAACTGCCAAAACCAAATGAGCTTAAAAGCTGGTTTGAAAGCTAATTAAGCCAAAACCTTTTACCTACTCACACTAAATTTGACCTACTTAAAATAATTAAGCACTTAAAACTACAGCTTATTAGGAAAAATAAGCAAGTTTATCTCCTAGGCTTATACTACTCACTTATGACAGAAATTGAAAAAGTACATTCAAGCTTATATTCCTAAAAACTTTTTATCTGCTTCTACTAATATTAAACTAATGAAGCTATTTGAGCTGTAAAATTAGTAGCTTATTAGGAAAAATAAGCTACTTACTCTACTAGGGTTTAACTACTATTATGACAGAATTGGAAAATTAAGTGAGATTATCTCAACTAAATCTTATGAATACTAAAGACAGCTAATAACAAACTTAAACAACATTATATTAAACAGAATTAAACAACTTAAATTATGCTTGACATTTTGACAATAGTAATTTCACAAGAACTCTTAACTTTTTATATTAAAAACAGAAATATTACAACATAAAGCTTTTAAAACAACTGAGTATAATAATCTTAAAGCAAACTTAATTAAATTTTACACTAAGAAAAGGAAAAAACAGGGGTTGGTTTCTCGGCTTGTTCTCTTCTCTTTTATAGAAGCTCAAAGCCTTCTCTTGGACTTGGGTTGTGTTTGCTGTGAGAGTACAAGGCAGCATACTCAATCCTAGCCCTCCATTCCTTTCTCTTCATCTCAGCCATTGAAGGGGGTGCGGGTTCTTGTAAATTGCCAAGTGGGAAGGGGTATAGGGGCAGGGTGAGCTGGGAAGTGTATGGGGAAGCTATAAAATGTACTATGGAGGTGGTTTGGCAAGAAAACAGTGGGTAGGGAGGTGGTATAAGGTTTGGCGGTAAACGGGTTGAGTACAGGGGTGGGTTGCAGGATTTAAACGTAATGTTTGGGGAAGAGGCAAGAATAGCCCCTCACTTTTCATTCTCTTTTCATTCTTTCTAAGCCGAAAATAGTTATAAACGAGTTTAGAAAGTGGCACTTTTGGTCCCTCTGGTTTTATAACAAAAGAATTAAGAAAGGTTAGGGTAAATTGCAAAAATGGTCCCTGTGTTTTATAACTAAAAGAATAAAAGGGTTTTGGAAAATTGCAATTTCAGTCCCTCTTTTAGTTTAAATCATTTTTCTTTTATAAAACACTTTAAAAAATGACAGTTCTAGTCCCTAAGGTTTATAAAAATTGTTTCTGGGCCAGTAATGGGCTTGGGTTTGTGTTGGGCCCAATTGGGTGTGTGGGCTTGTATTGGGCCCAATTGAGTGTGTCTGGGCCCAATAAGGTTTAGGCTTAAGTTATTGGGCTTTTTAAGGCCCAATAAGGTACAGGTTTGGTTATTGGGCTTTTTCAAGCCCAATAAGGTTATGAAGTGGGTTTTGTGTGTACAATGGCTGAGATTGGCTGTAACTGGGCTAGGATTGGGCCTTCAAAGTCTTCACAGTCTTTGTCAATTGCACACAAATGGGCTGTTGAAATTGATTGAGGGCCCATTTGGTCTTCACAGTCTTCATAGTTATACTATTGGGCTTTCCCGGCCCATCAGATGGGTTGAGATTGCATCCAATTAGTATTCTTCAGTTCCGGCTCCGGTTTGACTGCTGATTCTTCTGTATTGACTCTGACTTTGGTATTTTTGGACTTTGGCCTTGATTTTGCACAGTCTTTTCCATTCCATGCTCAGTTTTGTCATTTTGGCTTGGTTTTCTGTCTTTTTGTTGATATCCACTTCCTGCACAATACAAATGCAAAACAAACATATATTTGGCAGTTTTTTGTCTGTTTTTGGTCATTTAAGCTCGTTTTTAGAGGTAAAAGATATGTGTAATTAAGCACTTATCAGTGAATGTGTAGGTAAGGATAGTGCAAAAATCACAAGAAAACGGTCAAAACGGGACAAACACGGACACGGGAACGGATAGAGTGCACAAGAGCCGGAAGTTTCTATCAAAAGGTCATCAAAAGTCAACCCTTGGTCAACTTATAAAAGACAAAATCCTCAAAATACCCAAAATGCCCTAAATGTTAAACCAAATTTCACCATAAGTCCCTAAAACCTAACACCGTTATCTCCTTTTTATAAAGAGATAACGGTCGTTATCTTCTATAAACCCTTAAAACCTTATAACCAAGCCCAAACCTCATCCGGCCCAATTCCCTTTTAAAATAAACCCTAAGCCCATCGTTCAAATACAGTTAAAAAGGGCGCGAGTCCCTTTTTACTGTTCATTATTCATCATCATCTTCATTTCACCCCAGCATAAAATCAAAGGGTAAATTTAAATTGATGACTTGGCTCTATGATCGAGTGTTATGCTACATGTCAGCAAAAAGGATACGTCATCAAGCTCTCTTATTGGTCAAGTTGGGACAAGGGTATGGCACGTAGAGTCAAGGAAACACACAAGGAATGGAAATTTTACACTAAATCCTTTGTTAAAGAAGTAGAAAGCCTTTGACACACGGATTGCCACGCTGGCAATCCATGTGCTCACTTAATGATCCAATGGTGTACATTGAAGATCCAATGATTAGATGATTTGAAGGGACGAGATCAAGGGGAGCGTCTAACAGCTTAAGAGCCTAGATCCTTCCTATGAAGATTATAAACAGAAGACCTCTTCACACATTGCAGGAGGGATGGAATTAGATTAATTTTCAGCTTATTAATTTAGCTTATGTAATTTTTCTATAAAACAGTTTTAGCTTAATGTTTTCTTAATGTAATTTCAATTTTCAGTGTTGTAACCATCTCTTTCATCAATATAATTCAAGTTTTCTTATTATGCATTTTACTCCTTCACAAGCTCACTTTTATACAAAACATTGATTAATAAGCTGTCACTGTTTCATAAGCTCCTTATAAGCTAATCTCAAACTCATCTAAGTCTCTAAGCTTAGATTGAACCCAAATTGATCACTAATCTACTTACACATTTAAAATTAGTTTTATACCTATGCTATGGATGGATTTGGTTGCTTTGGATGATAAGCTTACCCTGGAAGAGCTTATGGGACTTTACTAGCTTATCCTTGTGATAAGCTAGAGCTTGTTGAAAGCTCACTTGAGCTTATTCTTAGCCTTGTTTAGAGCAAAGGCTCTTGTAAGTTTTTCATTTTTCCTTTTAAAAGCCTTACTTTACATTTCAGCTTATAGTTGCTTATTGCCTGCTTATTTTTGTTGTTATTAGCTTGTCTCTGCTTATAATTAATTATCAATGCTTAATATGTTCTTTAGTTAGTTTAGATCTTAGTTTTCATTTGTTTCAAGTATATATATTGTAATGAACATGATATCCCAAAATGTTTCAAGTAGATATTATAATGAGCACAATATCCAAAAATGTTTCAAGTAGATATTATAATGAGCACAATATCCAAAATATTTCAAGTATGTAAGAGAAATGATTACGATTACTCTAAGTTCATGGAACTGCGACGTAGACTTATAAGTATGCCACTTTATTCAAGGCACGGTAAAAATTCATTAGTATTCAGTGTTGGCCCTGTAGACACCAATCCATTCGTAATCCGACATGATATAACTTGTGCGTTAGTTAGTTTCGATCTCGAACTAGTGAGAGCTAATCACCCGAACGGGGGTTGTCAATCCCCAATAGATCTAATTTTATAAACATTCGCGCTCCCCTCCAAGTGATTTACAGGTTCATGACCCTAACGCTAATCCGGTAATTATTCTTAAAACGTCATGTATGGTTTTACGTTCCAAAAAGTAAAACCAATAGTATTGTATCTCATCGCATGACAAGTTAAAGAGTGCCAGATAATTCAATTTGAAATCAACCATGTAAATGCATTTGTAAACAAGCATGTTCTCACCCCAAAACTTATAAAACAAATCATGTAAAACGTGGGGCTATGAACTCACCTTGAGTTCTGATAATCCAAATATCGCAGATAAAGCGTCACGTAAAAGATCGAATGCAACCTAAATTATCATAGGTCGTATAAGTTCCGCAAGTACTTGGTTTATAAATCTTATTGTTGTTTCATCGTTCTATCGTTCGGGCTATCATTAATTTAAGAGGTCATGAACCATGAGTGTCGAGGAGTTAGGAAACTTTAAATCGTAAATCATACAACTCGTCGAAACGCCTTCCGATAGAGGCCTCTTATGAAAACTCCCCTAGTAATATTTGTACTGTAAACCACATAATATTCTATATAGCTCTATCACCATATATGGTTTGGAAAAAAAATTTGTTTAATAAGTTTTTAAAACGTTGATAATTACCGTTTTAGTAAAACTGGCATTAACTTTTGCGTTTTTAAGGCCCGATTCTCGCGTTTCTTATGCACATCTTTTTCGTATTCTAGACGGATGGTATCATAATTGTGACATTTTTGATTATTTTGACACCTATGGGGTTAAACAGTAACTTTTACTGTTACATCAGAAGTGTGCTTTATAAAAATCGTATTTGTCGCCGTAAAACCCGTAAATGTCGTATTTTATTCGTTATAGCTCCGTTTTTAACGATTCTTTCGAGGACGTTCTCGTATTTGAAAGTTCTATACTTTTAGGAGGTTTACAAAAATATAACTTTCTGTCATGAATAGTAACTTTTATAAAAATAGTTTTATAAAAGTATTAATTGCCGTAATCTTGCGAAATTCATAACTCGTTCGTTATTAATTGAAAAATTACGATTCTTATCATTTTGGAATCCTAAAAATATGTATAATTTGTTAAAAATATCATCACTTGCTGTTTATAATTTTTATAAAAATGTTTTTATAAAAATTTACTTACGACTTCGTTTATTAACGTATAACTTGTTTTTAACGTAACTTTTTCGTTATTAATCCGTTTAACAAGTTTCTTACTTTTTCGGAATCGTCGTGAAATGTATTATCTTATAAAAATATAAAATAAATATATTTTTATAGCACTTTGGGACAGAATGTTTGCATGACATTCTTAAGTTCATTTTTGGCTTTGTTTTTATATTTTACCACTTTATACTTTTTACTACAAGTCTTATACTTTATATATATCATCATATCATATGTTATATTATGTCAATAACCCATCAACGTCATTTTGTCCAGATCATCAAGATTCACAAGTTATTATCTTTACATGAAATTTATAACTTTTCTTACTGATCTTTAATTACAAAGTTTACATTTGAACTTTTTATACTTTAAAACCAAGATTTGTACAAGTCTTATTTATATATCCTTTTTTTATTCATATTTACCAACATCCATATTATGTGAGAAAGTGTACAAAATCTATATCACAAGAAAATATTTATTTTTTCATGTTCAAAGTATTTCCGAATGGTGATTGCACTATATAGCACATCTATTATATATAAACTCATAACATGAAAGATAAGGTTTAAATAGACCTTATGATGGTTGATGATGATGAGAAACAAATGTATACCGTGTTAGCCTTAAACCAAAGCTTGCACTTAAGAAACCCTAGTTTTCTCAAGAAAACCCTAATCTTGCTTTTACTTGATTAATACTAGAAAAAGGTTAGCCAATGCTTGGGATCACCTTAGAATACCTTATAATGGATGTGTATAAGTGTGTATGGGTTGTATAAAAATTGCTATGGATTTGGTAGAGTGCTTGATAATTTGTTCGAAGCAATATAGAGATGGGGAGAGAAAGATTGTGAAATTTTACTAAGTGGTTTACTTCTATGAATACTTAGCTAGTTACTTGCATGTATATAAGGTATAGATATAGTCAAAGAACATGTTATGGTCATAGGAATGGGTCTTAGTCTTAGGGATGGTCATGGGTATGGCCCTTAGTCAAAGTATGCTAGGTATGGTGTAGTATTTATGAAGCATGGTGTCCTTTTTGACCAAAGTGAAGGGTTTACTATATATAATTTGAATAAATGGCTAGAATTTCGTGTAAACAAGAAATTTTACATTGATTATATTTGCAAACTTTTATGTATTGGGTATAAAAGTGGGTATTTGTTGAAGCGTAGAAAAGTTTTTGTGGTTCCGGGAGTGCCTAAACGCAATTTATCGCGAAACGTATACACTTTACGTATCCGATAAAAATAAAATGAACAAAGTTAATAATTATCTCAAAATTATAATTAACATTTGTTTGTTGTAAACATTTAATTGATTGGTGCCGTTTGCTGGGAACGCTAATTTTGTCGTACGCGATTTAACTTAAACGTTTTCAATTTAAAGAAAACACGAAACAATTTACTAAAAATATATTGTACATTTTTTGGACGATGTCAAAGATTTGAAAAACCAGGGTGTTATTGACTTCCCCCGTTTATACACGTGCTTGTCCTCTTGGCTACTAATGCAGAGCACTTGGGCTGATGGTGTGGTCTTGGTGAATGTGGTGTTTTTGTGTGGGGGGGGGGGGGTAGGGGCGGCGTGATGGGGGTGATGTGGGGGGTGGGGGGGGGGGTGGGGGGGGCGGTGGAGGGGGGGGTGTGGGGGGGGGTGGGGGCGGTGGGGGGGGGTTGGGTTGGGTTTGGGGGCGGCTGGGTTGGGGGGGGGCGGGGGCGTGTTGGATTGTTAGGGGGGGTTGTGGTTGGTGGGGGGGGGGGGGGGGGGTGGGGGGCCGGGGGCGTGCGGGGGGGGGAGGGGGGAGGGGGGGGGTGTGGGGGGTTTCGGGGCGTGGGGTGGTGGGGGGTAGGGGGGTGGGGGGGGGGCTGGGTGGGGTGGGGGGGGGGGGGGGGGGGTGGGTGTAGTTGTTGCTGACTCTGGGTTGTGGTTATGGTTTTGTGTTGTTGTTTTTTTGTGGGTTTTTGGTCTTTTTTTTTTGTGATGGTTTTTTTTTTTGGTTTGGTTTTTTACCTTGTTGTGTGGTGGGTGGTTGGTTGGGTTTGGTTGGTTTTTGTGTGTGGTTAGTGTTTGTGGTGTTGTTGTGTTTGTGTTGTGGTGTTTTGTTCTTTGGTTCGTGGTTTAATTTTGGTGTTGTGTTGTTTTGTTGGTGTGTTGTTTTTGGAGGTTTGGGTGGTGGGGTGTTTTGTTTTTTTTGCCTTTGGGATTTTAGGTTGGTTTTTTGTGGGTTTTCTCTTCTGTGTTTTTTTTGCTCATTTTTGGTGGTGGGTTTGTGTGGTGTTGTTTTTGGGGTGTGTTTTTGGTGTTGGTTTTATTGGTGTCGTTGGTCTTGATGGTTGGTGTTTTTTTTTTTTTTTTTGGTTGTTTGGTGTTTGTGTTGTTGGTGTGTTTGTTTTTGTTGAGTTGTGTTGAGCTGTTTTTGTGGTTGGTCGATGTTTGTTTTTTGGTTTTTGGGTGTGTTTGTTGTTTGTGTGTGTTTTGTGTTGGTGGATTGGGTTTTGGCTGTTTTGTTTTGGTTTGTGTATTTGTTGGTCGTTGGTCTTGTTTGTTTTTTTATGCGTGTTTTTGTTTTTTGTGTATTTTTGGGTGTTTGTTTTTGCTTTGTTGGTTGGTGTGTTTGTTATTGTGGGTTGTGAGGTTGTTTTTGGATACTTGTTGTTTTTTGGATTTGGTTTGTGTGGTGAGTTTTGTTGGTTGGTTGTTGTTTTGTTGTTTGTTTTTTTGTTTTGTGGTTCTGTGGTGGTTTTTTGGTTGGTTTGGTGGTGTTTGGTTTTATAGTTTTTTTTGGTTGTGGTTTTTTTTTTGTGGTGATTGGATTACTTTTGGATTGTGGGTGGGTGCGTTTTGTTTGGTTTTTTGATTTGTTTGTTTGGTTGTTTTATTTTTGGTGGTTTTTTTGGTGGGTTTGTTTTTGGTTTTGTCTTTTTTTGTTTTTTGTTGTGATGTGTTTGGTTGGGGTGGTTTTTGGTTTTTTTCTGTTGTTTTGGTTTTTGTGTTTGTTGTTTTGGTCTTGGGTGTTGGTGTTTGGCTATTTTTTGTTGGTGGAGTGTGATTTTTTGGTTTGGTGTGTTTTTTTGGGGTTTGTGTTTGTGATTATGTTGGTGGCGGGATCGTGTGGGTGGGTGTTTTTTTTGTTTTTTTTCTTTGTTTGGATTTTTTGTTGGGTGGGTGTTTTTGTTTGTTGTTTGTTGGGTTTTTTTGGTGGTGTTTGGTGGTCATCTTGGCTTGGTTGGTTGTTTGTGGTTGGTTTTTTGTGTCTGGTGTGTCTATGGTGGGTTTTGTGTTTTATTTTTTTGGTGGTGGGTTGGGTTGGTTTTTTTTGTTGGTTTGGTTTCTTTGGCTTGTTATTTGGTGTTTTTTTCTTTTTTTGTTGTGGTTTGGTCTGGTGGTTTTTTGGTGTGTGATGGTGTCTGGCTTTTGGTGTGTTTTTTTTTTTGTTATTTATTTTTGGGTGTTTTTGTGTGGGTGGTGTTCTTAGTGTGTTGGTGGTTGGGTTGTTTTGGTTTGTTGGAGTTTGGAGTGTTTGGTTTGGTGTTTGTTTGTTTGTGGGTTGTTGTATTGGGTGTTTTATCTGTTGGTTGTTTGTTTGGTTGTTTTCTTTTATTGGTTGGTTCTTGTTTTGTGTGGTCGGTGTTTTTTTTATTTTTTTGTGTGTGGGTTTTGTTGTGTGGGTTTTTGTGTGTTTGTTGCTGGGGGTTATCTTTTTTTTGTTCTTTTTGTTTGGTTTGTTGTTCTTATGGTTTTTGTTTGCTTTGTGGGGTGTTTGCTTTGGTATTGTTGGTATTGTGTTGTTTTTTTTGAGTGTTGTTGGGTGGTTTTTGGGTTTTTTGTCTTGTTGTTTGTTTGTGGTGGTTGGTGGTTTTAGTCTGTGGTGTTGTTGGTTTTTTATTGGTTGTGATTTGGTGTAGGATTTTGTTGAGGTTTTGTTTGTTGGCTTTTTTTGTGTTTGGTTTGGTTGTGGGTTTGTTTTTTTTGGGGGTTGTTTGGGATGGTGTTTTTGTGGTCGAGTGTTGGTTGTTGGTTTTGTTGGTTTTTTATTTGGATTAGGTTGTTTTTGTTTTTTTTTTTTTTGTGTTTGTGTTGGATATTTTGGTTTTGGGTTGTTGTAGTGGTGGTGTGTTCTGGTTGTATTTTTGGGTGTGGTTTTTTGGTTTGTTTGGTACGTGGTGTTGTTTATGTTGGGTGTATAGTTGGTTCGGTGGTTTTTTTGTTTGGTTGTTCTTGGTTTTTTGTGTCTTTTTTTTTTGTTGGGTGGGGTTGGCATTTTTTTTTTTTGTTTGGGTTGTTTGTTTTCTGTTTTGTTTGGTTTGTTGTCGTGTGGTGTTAGTTGCGTGTTTTGCGTATTGTTGTTGATTTGTCGAGGAGTTAGGACACTTTAAATCGTAAATCCAACAACTCGTCGATACGCCATCCGAAGAGGCCTCATTATGAAACTCCCTAGTAATATAGTACTTTGATAACCACATAATATTCTATATAGCTCAATCACCAACTAATGGTTTTGGTAAAATTGTGTTTAACAAGTTAAAACGTTTATAATTACCGTTTTAGTAAAACTGGCGTAACTTTCGCGTTTTAAACCCGATTCTCGCGTTTCTTATGTCCATCTTTTCGTATTAAGACGGGTTATCGATATTTGACATTTTCATAAATTTTTGTCCCCTGATGAACAGTAACTTTTACTGTTCATAACAGACATGGGTTTTATATAATTCGTATTTGTTGTCGTAAAACCCGAAAACGTCGTATTTTATTCGTTATAGCTCCGTTTTTAGTGATTCTTTCAAGGACGTTCTCGTATTTGAAAGTTCTATATTTTTATGAGGTTTACAAAAATATAACTTTCTGTCATGAATAGTAACTTTTATAAAAATAGTTTTATAAAAGTATTAATTGTCGTAAACTTGCGAAATTCATAACTCGTTCGTTATTAATTGAAAAATTACGATTCTTATCATTTTGGAATCCTAAAAATATGTATTATTTGTTAAAAATATCAACACTTGCTGTTTATAATTTTTATAAAAATGTTTTTATAAAAATTTACTTACGACTTCGTTTATTAACGTATAACTCGTTTTTAACGTAACTTTTTCGTTATTAATCCGTTTAACAAGTTTCTTACCTTTTCGGAATCGTCGTGAAATGTATTATCTTATAAAAATATAAAATGGATATGTAAAAATTCGAATTTTGGACAGAATGTTTGCTTGAGTTTGTTGAATCCATTTTTGATCTTTTCTTTATACTTTACCACTTTTGTATTTTACCACAAGTCTCATATATCATATATATTATATATCATCCTTATATTAGCATTTACTTGTCCATAATAGTCCTCATGTGTCCAAGTTATCAAGGTTACAAATCCATGATAACACTTAAAATCATAACTTTACTTAAGAAATCTCTAATTTACTAGTTTTGTCCATAATCATATTTATACATAACCAAGAGTGTAAATCACTTGTGTGACTATTTTAACATGATGTCAATAACATCATAGGATATATAAATGTGTACATTATGATGACAACAATTAAAAACTTCTCTTTACATGTTAATAATCCTAAATGGTGATATAAGCTAAATAGAATAATCATATGCATAAAAATGAATATTGTAAGAACATAAAGAGTTCAAGTAAACCTTATAAGGTATGATGATGATGATGAGCTAGTGCTAAACCCTTGTTTAGCCACAAAACCAAAGCTTGCACAAATAAACCCTTACTTTCTTAACAAAAACCCTAGTTTCCTTTTCTTGATTAATACTTGTAAATGGTGATTCAATGGATGAAAACACCTTAGAATGTCTTAGGATAGATGTGTATAGAAGTGTATAGGTTGAATAAAGTCTTGTATGGATTATGTTGGGACCATGGTTTGTGCCGTGAGCTTATATAGAGCAAAAGAGAGTATATGTTTGATTTTTGTAAAGTGTTTATGTGTATGATTTCTTACTAGATACATGTATATATATAAATGGTGCAAGAACTAGTCAAAGGGGACAAAGCATGGTCCAAGAGATGGTCTTTAGTCATAGGTATGGCCTTGGTCTTGGTCCAAGTCAAAGAGACATGAATGACTAGGTATGGTGTAGCATTTATGAAGCATGGTGTTCATTTTGACCAAAATGGAAGAGTTTTATCATATCACTAGTATACATGGCCAAAATTTCGGAATATATAGAGCTATACATGATATATTTTCCAACTTTTGTGTATTGGGTATAAAAGTGGGTATTTGTTGAAGCGTAGAAAAGTTTTGGTGGTTCCGGGAGTGCCTAAACGCAATTTATCGCGAAACGTATACACTTTACGTATCCGATAAAAATAAAATGAACAAAGTTAATAATTATTCTCAAAATAATTATATAACCCTTGCTTGATGTAAACATTTAATTGTTTGATGCCCGTTTACATTGAACGCTAATTTTTAGCTTACGCGATTTAGCTTAATATTTACGATTTAAAGCAAACGCGTACAATACAAAAGGTACATTGTGGATTTATCGACGTCGTCAATGACTTGAAAACACAGGGTGTTATAGACTTCCCCCGTTAAACGAGCCTTGTCCTCAAGGCTCACGATGCAGCACTTGACGACGATGCGGTCTTGGTGAAGAGGTGTGGGTATTTCTTCTTGAATTGGTCTTCACGTTCCCATGTGAACTCAGGACCTCTCTTGGAGTTCCATCGAACTTTGACTAATGGGATCCGACTTCGCTTCAACCGTTTAACTTCACGGTCTATGATTTCTATCGGTTCCTCGACAAAATGAAGCTTGTCATCAAAATGAAGTCTATCTAACGGAACGGCTAACGGTTCGTTGGCATAGCACTTCTTCAAGTTGGATACGTGAAACGTATTGTGAACCTTGCTCAGCTCTTGAGGAAACTCAAGCTTTGTAAGCAACGGATCCAACCTTTTCCATCACCTTGGATGGTCTAACATACCTGGGGTTTAGCTTCCCCCGTTTGCCAAAGCGTACTTCTCCTTTCTAAGGTGATACCTTAAGCATAACTCGGTGGACAACTTGAAATTCTACTAGCTTACGTCTCACATCGGCGTAACTCCTTTAGCGAGTAAGTTTAATAGTGGATTGTCCTAGGCGACTAGTGATGTGTCTCGGCTTCTTGGCTTAGGATTTGATGTCGACTTCAGTGTAAGATGGTGTAAGAGTTTACTTAGTTATCAGGATTATTAGTTTGGTTCCTCGTGATAGATATGTTTTATGAATACGTACACAAAACTTGATATAAATAGAAAATTGTTTTCTCGACGAGCAGTTTTAAGGTGACTACTCTCAGCATGGCATGGTCCTTCCTGAATTATACATAGTTGATCAGGCTATGTATAATTGAGGACTAACGATGCAGTACTCATTTTCGTCAAAATAGTGTTATAATTTGACTTGCAAAGTAGAAAGTTAAAGTAAGGTTGACGAAATTTTCACAACACATTGATTTGATAGGTAATTTGAAATTGTTCGTACAACGGAAATTTAAGAGAAATACAACGAGGACTCCTAAGGAGGTAAAGTCTAAGATAGTTCCAACTTAGGATTTATTAGGCAAAGCGAGACAACTTTCTCTTTTAAGCTTCGATCTCATCTTCAATGTTGTTAGGGTCTTGATCGGTTTCTCCTCCTCTTAAGGCATGCACCACTCCACGTGCTCCAATACCTTCAGCTTGGTTTCCATGGTTTTGATTCTTCAATTCTGGGCAATCACTCCTGTAGTGCCCTTCATTCCCACATTCATAGCAAGTGAGGGTTCTCTGATTATTAGTAGCAACAGAACTCCAACAGTCTCGGGTCAGATGACCGACCCTCTTGCAGTTTGAGCATTTTACAGTGCATGGGCCATTGTGATGAAACTTGCACTTGTTGCACAGCGGTAGAGTTCCAGCATACTCTTTTCTTTCACCAGTCCCAGCGGCGTAAGCTCGGGCCACATTCTGCCTCTTGGGAAGTTGTTGTTGAGCTTGGCAGTTGTTGTCAAGTTTCCTCTTGTTCTTAGCTTGACGTTCAGCAAAAGTGTTAATGTTCTCTGGTTTTCGCGCTTCAGTCTGAGCATTTAAGATCTGTTTGGGAAGATCCAAGCTAATAGTCATGACTAGGGCTCGAATCTGAACAGTGGTTCTCGTTATTTCCTGCTCAAAGCATCAGCACGACGTTTGATTTCACCACGGGTGATAAAACGAATATCGCAATCGTAATCACTTAGCAACTCTAACCATCGGCGTTGCCTCATGTTTAACTCTTTTTGATCTAAAATGTGTTGCAAACTCTTGTGATCGGTGAACACCGTACACTTAGTTCCATATAAATAATGTCTCCAGATCTTGAGAGCGAACACCACTGCACCAAGTTCTAAATCATGAGTTGTATAGTTCTTCTCATGAATCTTCAACTGGCGTGATGCATAAGAAATCACTTTTTCTCTTTGCATCAACACAGCGCCCAAACCCTTCTTTGAAGCGTCGCAGTATGCGATGAAATCTTCGCTTCCTTCAGGTAATGCAAGGATTGGTGCACTGCATAACTTTTGCTTCAACAGTTGAAAAGCTGCTTCTTGTTTATCGCCCCACTCAAACTTGACCTTCTTTTGAGTAAGCTTAGTCATTGGTTTGGCGATCTTTGAAAACCCTTCAATGAATCTTCGGTAATACCCAGCAAGACCTAAAAATTGACGAATCTCCGTTGGTGACTTAGGAGATGTCCAATCTTTAATGGATTCAATCTTGGCTGGATCCACATGAATTCCTTCACTATCGATCACGTGACCGAGGAACTGTACTTTGGGAATCCAAAATTCACATTTGGAAAACTTGGCATACAACTCCTCCTTCTTAAGCAATTCTAAGATTTGCTTAAGGTGTTCTTTATGTTCTTTCTTGTTCTTCGAATATATCAGAATATCGTCAATAAAGATAATCACGAATTTATCTAGATATGGTTTGCATACCCGATTCATAAGGTCCATGAATACGGCAGGTGCGTTTATCAAACCTAACGGATAACTTGACAATTCGTAATGGCCATAAAGATTCTGAAGGCAGACTTCGGATGTCTTTTCCTCGAACCCTCAGTTGGTGGTAAACTGATCCTTCAGGTGATTTTTCGAGTAGACACTCGACCCTTGGAGCTGATCAAATAAATCATCAATTCTTGGGAGCGGATAACGGTTCTTCACCGTTAGTTTATTCAATTCTCGGTAATCAATGCACATCCGGAATGATCCGTCTTTCTTCTTGACAAACAAGACCGGAGCTCCCCGGTGAGGAACTGGGTCTTATAAACCTTTGGCGGATAGTCTTTCAGTTGCTCAGATAATCTTTCATATCGGAAGGCTGCCAATCGATATTGGTGCCCGTGCTACAGGTGCAGCCACCAGGTACAAATCAATTTGAAATCTCCACTTGTCGGAGTGGAGGAAGGACCCCAGCAAGTCCTCATGAAATACTTCAGGAAAGTCTTAAAACTATTGGTACGTCTCAGTCGCTTCTTCTCGATCTTGTCTTCAACCTTCTTTTGCAGTGACATGTGACAAAAATATTGGAAATCCTTTTTCCATATACTTCTGCGTTTTAGTGCACGAAATTGATGTTTAATCGTGTCACATTTACCTGGTTAATTCATCACCATGTAGTTTAAGGTTTATTTCTCCAGGGGATGCGAACACTCTATCGGAACATACACATGACAGCTGGTACTTCGCCAACCAATCCATACCGATTATAGCATCAAAACTACCAAGTTCTACAGGCATTAAGTTTATGTTGAATTGGTGGTTTAGGAAGTTTAATGTGCAACCCTTAAGGATAGTATTTAACCCAATTATTCTCCCGTCAGCTAGTTCGACATCATAATAGTGATCTAGGGTAGATGGTGTGATGTCAATTTGGGAGCTAAATGCAGTAGACACAAAACTTCGATCGGCACCCGTATCAAATAAGATATAAGCATAGCGGTTGTTTAGAAGGAACGTACCCGCAACGACGTTGTCTGGGTTTGCCCCCGCATTTCCAACCACATACACCTTCGCTGGAGCCCTGTCATTCCCAGCTTGATTACCACGGTCATTGTTTCTCAGTTTTGGGCAGTTTCTTCTAAAATGTCCTTGAGCTCCGCACTCATAGCAACCGTTGCCCTTCTGATTATTGTTGTTGTTGGCATTCGCAGGCCGGCTTCTACAGTCTCTGGTCAGATGGCCAACCCTCTTGCAGTTATTGCACCTAGGTGGACAAGGACCTTCATGATTGTAATTACACTTGGAACATAGAGGTTTAGACCCGGCGTATGATTTCCTATCACTATTGCCTGCAGTGTAGGCCTGGCCTGTGTTCTGCCTCTTATTCTGCTGTTGTTGGTTTTGATTGTTCTTGGAAAGATCATCATACTTTCTTTTCCTTTCTGCCTGACGTTCAGCATAGGCATGGGTCTTTTCATCCATCAGCTCAGTTGTAAACTCGATAGCCTCTTGCATAGTTTTCGGCTTTGATGCCTTTACACTGCCATGTATCATATCGGGCAAGCCACCGATATACTTTTCAATCTTGTCTATCTCTTCTGGGAACATCCTGGAAACACATCAAAGCTAGTTCGCTGAAATCTCTATCATATTTCTTAAAATTTTTTCGTCTTTATTTTTTTATCTTTTAAATTTATGTGACTATTGGCTTACCCACGTCGGTGCCCTTGACCTTAAGAAATTTCCACATCTCAGACTCGGTTTTTGATCTCACCCCTCGGGCTGTACTTATCAGTCATCATTTTCTTTAGCAGATTCCCATGGCGTGGCATGAGCTGCTCAGGAGTAGTGTGATCTTAACATGGAACTTTTACCATGTAAGAGCACTCGTCTTGCAGAAGTGCAAGTCACGGAATTTTGACATGATGAGCTGTTGTGCAATTGCTAATGCTAAACACAGACTCCATTTTCTCAAACCATCGAGTGAGTCCGACAACTCCCTCAGTGCCTTTGAAGTCCAAAGGTTTGCATTTCAAGAATTCAGAGTAAGAGCATTCGCGAGCAGTTTGTGCTGGCCTTGGTCCTGAACCATTGCTGTTATAGCCATTCCTAACCCTGCTTGCTTCTGCTTCAGCCATTGCAGCAGCAACTCCTTGGTCAATTAAGGCCTGAAGTTGTGCCTCAGTAACAGTTGTGGTGGGTGTTGCATTTGGGGTTGGTGTGACTGGAGTTGACCTTGTGGTTCTCTTTGGTGCCATTTTCTTCAATCACAAGAAAATACAATACCCGTTAGATTTTAATACCATCATAACGTGACATAACATATGCATCATAAATAAAATAAGATCACATCACACAGTGAAACATATAACCAACACAAGATCGACATAACATAATACATCCATTCCATATATAATCTGGAAATATACATGATCTGTTTGGTACATAATGATTCCCTATCGCTGATCAAAAATAAAAGATCTATACAGGATAGCTAACCAAAATAAAAGATCTATACCGTCTGCTAGCTGGGAGTAACCCATAAAAACTTAACAGACTGCATAGTAGCTACAATCATAACCAGAGTCTAGGAACTGCTACCAGTGTCCTCCAATGTGTCAACGCGTGCTCCAGCCTCCAGGGCCTGGGTACGCATGATATGCTGAACAGCAAGATCATCTGCAGCCTGACGCTGCCACTCGTGGCGACGCACCTCAGTCTCTAACACTGTAACTCGTGCCTCTAATGCCCTGCAGTGAGCTTCAGACCTAGCCAAGGCCTGACGGGTCTCCATACTCTCTTGCTCGTAAGCAAGTCTCTCACTCCTCAATACCTCAATCTCAGCTCTCACAGCTGCATGATCCTTCTGGGCATCGTGATGTCATAATTTTGGATAACTTCCAAACTTCTCTATATGAACATCTACCTGGTAACTGACCCTCATGTTGACCATCTCTAAGGCGGTCATCATCCTCCTCTCAGTATCTCGAAACCTGGTCTCCATAGTGTCTACAAGACTGTAATCGACTCTATGGGCCATAGTGGGTCCTGGCTGTCTCGCAGCAGCAGCAGAACTCTCTCCAACCTCACACTCAGGTCTAGGAGTAGTAAGTAGTAGTCTCTTCCGAGGCGGTGTGTCAGCCTCGGGAATATCAGCTCTGCGGCTAGTAGATGGTGCAGGTAGTGGTATAGGTAACAATGGTGGGGTCCCTGATGGGTGTAGTGAATGATAGAGGGATGATGCTACATCTCTCATCTCAGCCGCGAGTGCTCTAGGACTTAGGGGTCGAATACGTGGAGATAAAAAGAATGGTGGTAGTAGAGGTGTAGGTGCCTCATCCTCAGCTGGCACTAAGTCCTCAGGATGCTCAGGCTCCGGAATGTACACTGGTACATGATCCTCCAGCTCCATGGGATCAGGTATATACTCTGGAGAACGTGGTGCCTGCTCTAACAACTGTTGGGCAGCCTCCTCGTAAGGATCCTCAGATGGAATACTCCAAGATCGTGCCTCAGAGTGAACAGAAGTATAGGTAACAGCGGAATCAGCTGACATGACTACTGTGACCAGCAAGAAATAATCTTAGAGTATATTATATATTAAGGCTCCTTATTGTACTATTGTATAACCACGTATATCAATTATGAATGCATCTAGTCCAACTAACTAATGCAACAACTAGTGTGTCCCGTAAAAACCCCTTTGTATGAATGCAATGTTTGAAAACGGTTATAGTCCAGCAAAAACATTTGACCTGGTTCTCTATAACCTTGGCTCTTGATACCAATCTGTAACACCCCCAAATTGGGTCGCATCGGAATAAGGGTCCGGGGCGTGTTACTTCATAGATCAATAACACAAGATATATATAGAACGACCAAAAAGTCATTTTAAAACTGATACATTGGATTTAACAAATATTTGATACAAATAGCCCGAAGCTTTAACTTGTTCCTTATTATTATTACAAAGATACTGTTCACACACTTGAGTTTCCCAAAACATAATACAACCATATCTCTTTAGCAGGATCTTCCCAAATACAAAATCACCAATGTATCCTTGGCACATTTATGCTTACTGATTTCTGAAATTCATTCCTTAAACGTCAACTATTTAATGTTGGTAATCATAGGTTTGATAAATCAGAATATGCAGGACCGCCAAGACTTGTCCCGTGCATAATGCAACACAAGCAGCATCACAAAACCAGATTTCATTTTTCCTAAGCTCATGACACTGAAGCTCGACGATCTTTCTTGCAATAATAATATTTATTGCAATTTCTGCCCGAATAGATGTCTAACCCGAAACATCCCCAAATCCGACATGCTATACGTTCATTCCTGGTGATAGCTAGTCACCCAAACGGGGAGGTCGTTTCCCCAAATAGATCTATTCATAACATTCGCGCTCACATAATGTAATTAACAACTACATCTATGCAATTGACACTTCATGATAACGGGCTCAACTTGGGTTATCAGACAACTTAGGCAAAAATGTAATCTATATAAAATATACATTGCGTCAATTTATTAAACAAGCATGTTTCCACCCCATAGTTATAAATCATTGAATCGTAAAAATGTGTGGGCTATGAAACTCACACTTGAGTTCTGATAATCATGATATCGCAGTAAAGCGTCACGTAAAAGATCGAATGCAACCTAAATTATCATAGGTCGTATAAGTAGCATGTACTTCGATTAACTAACATCCTATACAGGTCTATGTTAGTTACATCATACTATCGTTTGGGCTATCATAATTAAGAGGTCATGTAGTGAACGTATGAGGTTGCTAGGACACTTTAGTGTAAATCCAGCAACTCGTCGAATGCGCCACCGAAGAGGCCTCATTATGAAAAACCTCCCTTAGTAATATGAGTACTCTTGATAACCCATATAATTCTTTTTATAGTTCAATCACCAACTATTGGTTTTGGTAAAATTATGTTTTATAAGTAAAAACGTTTTGTAATTTATCGTTGTTAGTAAATATAAAAAAAGGGCATAACTTTTGCGTTTTAAGCCCGATTTTAACGTTTCTTATGCCTACGCTTTCGTATTAGGATAAGTTATCATAATTTGACATTTTCCTATTTTTTGACCCTCTGGTGAACAGTACTTTTTACTGTTCACATCAGTTATAAATTCATAAAAATAAGTAAAAACTCTTTTTACATATTTTAAAGGTCCTATATGGTGATTTAGCTATAAAGAACATGTTAACACATAAAATCATGAAATGAAAAGTGTAAAGGTATTTAGAAGACCTTAGGAAGGATGAATGTGATGAGGAATAAGTGCTAAACCCGAGTTTAGACCAAAGATCAAAGCTTGCACAATAAAAACCCTAGCTTCACTTTTCTTGATTAATACTTGAAAAAGGTAATCCAATGCTTGGAAACACCTTAGAATATCTTAGGATGGATGTGTATAGATGTGTATAGGTTGTATAAAATTTTGTATGGATTGTTTATAGGGGGGGTTGAGCCGTGAGCTTAAGGAGAGCCAAAAGGAGTGATTTTTGTGATTCAAGGTTAAGTGTTTGATATATATGAGTTACTTGCATGCATATAAGTATTATATATGTGTTTAACTAGTCAAAAGGTGCAATAGGAGTCCAAGGAACATGAGGAGGGTCTTAGGGAAGACTCTTGGTCAAAGGGAACAAGATATGGGCTAGGTTTAATGAAGTAGGATGTACAAAGACCAAGTTGTATGTAAAATGTGTGCTCTATGTCTCCTTTGTTGTTATGCCGTGGAAATGGAGGGGGGGCTTCTAGATGGATTTTGATCATTTACAAAATATCTAGTATCATTTTATACATGTTACTTGTTGTAGCTTTTAAATAAAAGATGTTTACTTGAAAGCATTTGTGAAATGTTTTATTTTCCAATGTACAAAGTGTAAGATAATATTATCTTGGGTAAATTTAATAAACGATTGAGTGTTGGAAAATCGTGGTATTTGTTGAAGCGTAGAAATATTTTTGTGGTTCCAAGTATGCTTAAACGTACTTTATCGCGAAACGAATATAATTTACGTAACGATAAAATAAATGAACAATGATCATAATTATTCTCAAAATAATTATTTAATACTTGATTGATGTAAACATTTATTCGTTTGATGCCCGTTACATTGAACGCTAATTTTAGCTTAACGCGATTTAAACACAATTCATGAAATCATAAGCAAACGCGTACAATACAAAAGGTACATTGTGGATTTATCGATGTCGTCAATGACTTGAAAAAACCAGGGTGTTATAACAGGGGGGCCTAGACGGGAATGGTAGTCACGATAGATCTATTCTACACTAGCGTCATACACGCAGGTAATTAACGGTTCATTATAAAAGGGACTTAATGGGGCAATACCCGGTAACTTAGCAATAATGTATAAGGAATAGCATACAGTTTGAAAACACTTGTGTCCAAATCATTCGGGGTAACAGTTTAATAAGGTCCTTGTATCAAAAAAATATAGTGAAACAAGCAATGCCATCTCGTCCCGAGATAAATAAATGCGTGCTTTAACCAATTTGTAAACGAGTTGAAAATACCCAAATAATGAGTTTGAATTAACCGTATAAGTAAATTTGTAACCAAGCATGTTCTCACCCTAAAAACATAAGTAAAATCAGTAAAACGTGGGTCTATAAACTCACCTCGAGTGAGTTAATCAATAATATACTTCACAACTGAAAATGCGTCACTAAAACGCCCGAATGCAACCTAAACAATTATAGGTCGTATAAGTACTAATAACACTGGGAAACTACTATCATATATAATCCTATATAGCTACATCACCATCTAATCGTTTTAGTGAAATCGCGTTTATAAAGTAAAAACGTTTATAATTGCCTCTTTAGTAAAAACGACATAACTTTCGCGTTTTAAGCCCGATTTTAACGTTTCTTGTGCCCACGCTTTCGTATTAAGACGAGTTATCAATATTTGACATTTTCAAAATTTGGAACTTACTGGTGAACAGTAAACAACAGACCCTAAGTTTATTTTTATCGTTTAGTTGTCGAAAACTCGTAAATGTCGTATCTTATTCGTTATAGCTTCGTTTTTAGCGATTCTTTCGAGCACGTCTTCGTTTTTAAAAGCTCTATCATATAAATAATGTTTTTATAAATAAATGTCCATGATGAACAATAACTTTTTATAAAATTTATTTTATCAACCCGGTATTAACGTAAAACGTATATTTGGCGTATCTTTTTCGTTATAAGGCGGTTTTTCGAGTTCTCTACATATTTGGAAACGTCATGAGACGTACTATTTTATAAAAACATAAAAAGTATGCTTTATTTTTCGAACCAAAACAGTAGGTTTTGGAGTTTTTCATCAAAATGTGTTTAAACCTAATTTTGTAACTTTTAAGCTTAATCATCTTGTTACAAGTCCATTACAACACTTATTATTACATGTCTTGCATTCCTAGGGTCCTTAGTTCATCATTTGTCCAAATATTGTCCAAGATAACAAAATCATTAAGTCCTTATATCACTTTTGCTTATGAACTTATTAAGTAAACTTTAAAAACCCTAATTTGTATATACACTTTTTATACTTAAACCAACATGGTACAATACTTATATATCCATTATGACATGATATTACCATCAACATAACATGTGTAAAAGTGTACATAACAATGATCACAAGTAAAAATATGTCTTACATGTTCAAAAGTATCCTAAATGGTGATTTTGCTAAATAGAACTTATATACACATAAAATGATAATTATGAAAAGATGAAGGCTTTTAGATAACCTTAGTATGATGTGTGGTGATGAACAACAAGATCTACACACTTGTTTAGCAATAAAACCCTAGCTTGCAACTCTTGAAAACCCTAATTCAAGCCAAAACCCTAATCCTTCAATAACTTGCTTAGATACTTGTAAACCTTTAGCCAACCCTTGCAAACACCTTAGGTTATCATAGGAAGGATGTGTGTATGCTTGTATGGTCTTAGAAAATCAAGCTATGGGTTTGCTATTGAGAGGGTTTTGAGCCGTGGGCTTCACAAGGGAAAAAGGGAGAGATTTTGCTTGTTTACACCTTGGAATGAGAGATGTATGTGTTTATTTACTAGTTGCTAGCTTTATATACTCATGTAGCTAGTTGATAATAAGTCTAGGTTCATCAAAAGACATGATGAGGGAAATAAGGAAGACTTCTTGGTCATGGTATGGACTTTGCTTGAAATTGTCATAAGGTTTAATGAGATGTGTTGTACAAATACTAGTTGCAAGATTTTCTTGATATTTCTTTGATATTATATCACCAAATCCGGCCCTATATGAGTATATATGATAATATTTAGTAACTTTTGGGTATTGGGTATAAAAGTGGGTATTTGTTGAAGCGTAGAAAAGTTTTGGTGGTTTCGGGTATGCCTAAACGTATTTTATCGCGAAACGTAAACACTTTACGCAACCAATAAAAATAAAATGAACAAAGTTAATAATTATACTCAAAATAATTACTTAACACTTACTTGATGTAAACATTTAATTGTTTGATGCCCGTTTACATTGAATGATAATTTTTAGCTTACGCGATTTAACTTAACGATTACGATTTAAAAGCAAACGCGTACAATACTAAAAATAACTTGTGAATTTATTGACGTCGTAAATGACCCTTAAACACGAGGTGTTATAGACTCCTCCCGTTAAATGAGCCTTGTCCTCAAGGCTTAAGATGCGGCACTTGACGACGGTGTGGTCTTTGTGAAGAGGTGTGGGTAAAAAAAATTATATGAACTGTGACCCCAACGGTCATGAACAGTGACTCTAATGGTCACTAAACAGTGACCAACGGTCACTCCTTCCTCTTTAAATACCAAATTTTTATCCTCCATTTATCCACACAACACTAAATCTTTCACTTGTTTTTCTCTTCTACATCATCAAAATATTGCATATCATCACTCTCTTGGCGCGGACACACGATTAGACGCAGATAGCACTTGGACATTTATCTGCCTCGGTCTCCATACGAAGAACAAATTTCAGTTTTCGAGTCCATAATCCCTAGGGCTCCTTCTGCAGAATCATCATTCCTAGCGATTGGCTAGAGAGAGATATATGCATTGAAGGAATAGATATTATTATTAGGGGAGGGTTGTAATAAAACTTGTATTTCTTTATGTCATTATGTAAATCCTTACTTCTAAGATAAATTTAAATATAAACGCGTGTTGTAAGGAACTACAAAGAGTCTGTAAATTTCGTTATTTATTTTAATTTATGTCTTCAAATTTTCGTTACCCTTGCTTAGTACACTCGTGTGCATTCCCCTTCTAAAATTGCTTTAACTCTGAGCGTTCAAGATTTTGACATTGGTTTATATATATTGTTGCATCTAGGCTCAGCACCCAGTGGTTTATTTCGTTCCTATCTTCGGCCTGTATCAAGAGACAGTTATACTTTTTTTTCAATGACGACTTATTAGTAAGGTGTAGTAAGATTTTACTTAGTTTATTACAGCGAGAGAGTCGTTTGGGTCCTCGTATCGATAGTTTTTAGAATTCGCACGTAGTGTCTTGATTTAATAGGAAATTATTTTTCCTTGGACAAGATGTTTAAGGTGACTTAGTCGTCTCTGCATGCAATGGTCCCTTCTGTATTTATACATAGTTGACTCAGGCATGTATATTTGAGGGGACTAAACGATGCATACCGCATTTTCAGTCAATAATAGTGTCTTTAATTTGACTTGCAAAATAGGAAGTTAATAGTAAAGTGAGATATGAAATTTTTCACAACCTACATTTGATTTGATAGGGTAATTTGATCGATCTCGCTACAACAAAATTTAAGATAATTCAACGAGAACTCCTAAGGAGATAACAGTCTAAGGATAGTTCCTACTTAGGATTTATTGGCAAAGCGAGACAACTTGCTACTATTTATCTTCCGAGCTCATCTCAATGTTGTTAGGAAGTCCTTGATCGGTATTATACCATCATCCTAAGGCTAAGACCTTTCACGTTGCTCAGTACCTTCAGCTTGGTTGGTTCATAGTTCTGGTTCTTTAGCTCTGGGCAATCACCTCCTTTAAGTTCCCTGGCTTCCTACATTCATGATATAGTGAGAGTTCTCTGATTTTTAGTAAGCAGCAGAACTTCAAACAGTTGGGTCAGATGACCGACTTCTTGCAGTTTGGAGAATTTTACTAAGTACATGGGGCCATTGTCGATGAAACTTGATCTTGTTTCACAGCGGTAGAGTTCCAGCATACTCTTGTCTTTCATCCATTCCAGCGGTCGTAAGCTCGAGCCCACGTTTTGCCTCTTGGAGAAGTTATTGTTGAGCTTGGCAGGTTCGTTGTTCAAGTTTCCAGACTTGTTCTTTAGACGTCGATATGTGTTTCAGCAAAATAGTGTCTTATTTCTTATTCCATCCAACTCGTTGCCATTTTAGTAGCTTACCTGATAATGGTTTTGGTTTGAATAGCGGACAACACTCGCCAGTGAATATGTTCATGATATAATATCTCCCGAATACCTTTCAACCTTGTCAGCTCTCAGGAAACATATATAACACTTAGTAGTGCTATATTAGTTCTGGAAATGATAGGTTGTACCCTGTCACATCGGTCACGCTTTACTTTCCAAATTCCACAACTCAGCCTCGAGCTTCTTCTTCTCGATTCCTCAAACAGGTTACTTGCTCCGTATTTTCTTTCTCCAGATCTGTCCAGATCATAGATCATATTGCAACGTTCCGAGACCAACAATTCTAAAGTGAATTCCACCACGTCAGAGGCTCCTGCTAAAAGGTACAAAGTGGAGAACTTAGATTGGATATTCTCAATGAGCTACAAGTTGCTTTATGCGGAATACAATCTCCATCCTTATCAAAACATTGGGTTAGAGATCGACATTACTCCTCAGTGCCTTTGAAGATACAGAGGTTGGCCACTTCTTGAACGTCTTGGTAAGTGATTTCTTGAGATCAATGCGTTGGTCCTTCTGGCACACCGCTGTTCCGAAGAGAATAGTGTTATAGCACTCCTGTTCGTGCATCACTGATGCCAGTGCCAGCAACGTAAAACACCTGGTTCAATCATTGACTGAAGTTGGGCATTGGTGATAGTAAGTTGGTAGGTAGGATTTTCTGTAACTTGGTGTTTGACTTGTGGTCATTTTGGGCGATATCAATTTCCTCTCTAGAAAATCCATCCAAATATAGCTAAGATTAGTTTAATTCTCTAAAAGTCAATGCTACAAAATAGGGTGGGATGGAAGTGATGTATGGTCAATATGAATGTGCACACCCTTGGCAATAAATGAATGATGGTAAGATAGTATCATGCTAGTGATTAGTTCATTCGTATTTAGGAGTTCGTTCTTAGAACTATGTGATTATAGTACTACTTGCTCCGAATGGATGTTCCAGATTCTATATAAATAATTCTTACATATAAAATAATTAGTCTTAGAATACACAGGTACTAGGGTAAGTGTTATATATATATACTATATATCACTATTATAAATATATAATAATATAATATTATATATATATACTATGTCACGCTGCAAGTAGTAGTTGTGTGTCTATGCACATATCAGAAAATTTTCCTTCTCAGTTGTCTTACCACTAATAATTTTGCGTAATTGTTTCAACCCGATATGCTTCTAAGGGTTTAATTCCGGTCCCACGAGTACTATACCATTCCTCTGTGCGGGACATTATATCAAGCACCTCGAGCTGTGTAACAACTTGTCATGACTCAATTTCACAACTCATCAAACAAGAACTGTCTTGAGATTTAGTTATGAATTGTTACACATCTCGACCTAATTAATAAATTAACTCGACATTGGACAATACTCGAACCTTTATTTTTATCTAACTTACTTAGTGTCATCATATTGAATATCATGTGTATCATATTGGTCCTGAGTATGGTGCAACCACACATTACCTCCGACAAGGCTTTAGTTGACATCTATACATAGAAAATCCTGTGAGACATTGAAATGTTTGATAGTAGGCAATGTTGTGAAAACGGCTATAGTCTAGGGTAAAATATGCACACCTAGTTTCTATATAACCTGGCTCTGATTTCATGCAATATGTATTCTACCTCCAAAAACATAGGGTCGCAGCGGAATGTGTTTCTCATGGAGAGCGTTAACTTCACTCAAAATACAATTGCTCAGTCATGATGAGAACGACCTTACTGTGTCGCCTTTTAAAAAGAAATTTGGATTGTCCTAGACTCCATTGCACATCAAATATGCCAAGCATCTAACTCACCTGAGAAAAACATGCTTAATAAGTGTCTTAGTCATCATTAAAGTTGGGTGAGTTCATAGGTTGGTAAAATGTAAAAAAGAATAATCCTAAAAAGTTTTTCAAGTGATTTTAGTAGGTAAACGAGCCATCAATATTCAAAATGTTTCATGTATATATTGTAATGGCAAAATATCAACAAAATGTTTCAAATAGACTCATTATAATGAGAACAATATCTAAATATGTTTTCGCTCGTACTTTATTGCACTTTATTCAAGGCAACGTAAATGATTTCATATGTGTATAAAATCAATGATTACGTTTACTCTAGTTCATGGAAGTGCTTCGTAGACTCATTATAAGTATGCTTACTAGATATTCTAAAGGCACTTTAAAGGTTTAAATTCATAAGGATTTATCATGTTAGTGCTCTAAAAAATGTCTATAGCATTTTTGTATAGATTGGATCTCGCATAGTGTTAACTTAATCACCACTTCCGAACGGGCCAAGTACGTCAACCACCATTAGATCTATTTCATAAAAAACATCGCGCTTAACCCTCCAGCAGACTTCAATTAACCAGTTCCAAACTTCACTTAATGAATAATCACTTTATTCATTCCCAAAGGGGCCAGCGTAACAGTTTTAATTAGGTCACCCCGTGTATTCCAAAAATGTACGTCTGGACATGCACAGCAGCATGTCAATCTCTGTCCTAGAGATATAAACGCAAAATAGCGTACTTTAAACCCATTTGTAGAAACGAGTGAGGGAACAAATACACAATTAATGTGTTGAATTAAAATATAAAATAAATTACTGTACCCCACAAGCATGTAATCTCACCCTAAAACACATATGTAAGAAGTCAAATAAAATGCGCGCGGGTCCGGCTATAAACTCACTCCCGAACATCGTGTGTGCATAGTTAACTAATAATATACTTACCTACAACTAGAAAACTACGTCACTCATAACAACCTGAAGGCACAACCTAAACCCCATTAGATAGTGTCGAATCAAGTACTAATAAACATTCAGTGAAAATATACGATAATAATACAACTCCTCTATATAGCTACATCCACCATCTAATGTTTTAGTCCCATGAAATCTGCCGTTTATAATGTAAAAACGTGTATTAATTCCAGATCTTGTAGTAAAAAACGACATGCAAAACTTTCACGTTTTAGCCCGATTTAGAGTTGCCTTGTGACCACATGCTTTCGCTAAGCGATAAGACCGACATAGACAGAGTATCACAACTAATTCTGACATAATCTCAAAATTGGGAACTTACTGATCACAAAACTACTTACGTGAAACAGTACTATTTTTCTGTAGACCACAAATAGACCCTAAGTTTATTTTATCGTTTATAGTTGTCTAGAATGATATAGCGGTTAATAATGTCGATCATCCTTCTTACGTTATATTCGCTTTCTGTGTTTTATAGCGTTGTTCTTTCAGACAGGAGCTCCGTACTTGTTTTTATAATGCCTTCTATCAATATAAAATGGCATGTTTTTTTAATCAAATATATGTTATGCTTGATTAGTAATACCTATTTTATAAATTATTATTTTTTAAACACAGTTGTGTTACGTCTGTAAATCGTACGATTTGGGGAGTATCGTGTTCGTTAAATTAAGGCGGAGAGACTTTTGGAATGTTTTTAGAGATATTCTTTTGGTATACGTCATGAGGTTTGATCTTTTTTATATTAAAAAAACATAATAATAGGATGCTTTATTTTGTTTCGATACTCTGATAGAATTTAGGGAGATTTTGGAAAGTTTTTCATCACCAAAATAGAGACGACTTTTTAACATAATTTTGTTACTTTAGTTAAGCTTAATATCTTGTTTACATACTAGTCGCATGATACAACATACTCTACTTCATTACTTGTCCTTGCACTTTTATCTAGGGTCCCTGTTCATATTTTTGTCCAAATATTGTCAGATAAAACAAATCATTAATGTCATTTATCACTTCTCTGCTTACTGAACCTTATTAAGTAAACTACTTAAAAACCCTAATTTGTTCTATACCTACTCTTTTTAATAATTAAAACAACATGGATATCTTGAATACTTTCATTTTTATCAGTATGACATGGATAACTTACCTTCCGTCAAATTATTACAAATGTGTAACAAAGTTGCTAACAAAACAATGATCACAAGTTAAAACTAATACTGTCATTACTAGATTCAAAAGATCACATAAATAAGTCGATTTTGCGTAATAAGATTGAACTGTTTATACTACAATATAATGATTAATAACAGAGAGTGAATAAAGATGAAGGTTTTTGTTAACCCATACTAATTTGATGTGAGGTGATGAACACAACAAGATCTACAACTTGTCTTATAGCAATAAAACCCATACGCTTGCAACTCTTGAAACCCCTATTGAAAAACCAAAAACCCAGCAATTTACTTTAACCATTAACTTGCTCATATAGCCAATACACCTTGACTAAAACCTTTAAGCAACCATGCAAACAAACCTTAGGTTAATCATACATAGGAAGGATTTGTGTATGCTGTAATGGTACTTAGAAAATCAAAGTATGGGTTGCTCATTGCAAACGAAGGGTCTTGAGCGTGGGCGTCACAAGGGACACATCGTGAGAACAGAAGATTTTTCGCTTTTGATCGTAAACTGTAGGCAAATCGTGAGATGTAGATGTGTCTTTATTTACCGCAGCTCTGCAATGCTTTACTATACTTATGTAAGCCTAGTTGTTAATACAGTCTAGGTTCATCAATAGACTAATGACTGAGGGAAATAAGGAAAATACTTTTGAGTCATGGTATTGGGCTTCGTTGCTTGGAAAATGTCATAAAGGTATAATGATATGTGATGTACAAATACTACGAGATAGTAAGATTTTCTGATGTATTTTCTTTGATAATTATTGTCAACCAAAATCGTGACCTGTTATGAGAGTCCCTTATATTGATCAATATTTTTAGTATCTTTTTGTGTGATACTTGGTAACTGACAAAGTGGGTATTTGTTGAAGCGTCAGAAAGGATTTTGGTTGATATTACGGGTATCGATCCCCTAAACATTCTATTTATCGTATAAAAAGTATACCTCTTTAAGCTACCAATAAATAAGAAAATGAACTTAAGACCATCTAATTATTCTCAAAATATAATTATTTAATACTTGCTGATGCCAGATTTACTTGAAACCTATAATTATTTAGCTTACAGCGATTTAACTAACGTTTACGGTTTTTAAAAAGTCTTGAGGTAACCAATCTAAAAATACTTGTGAACTTTATGAGTCATTAATGACTCTTAAACGCTGAGGTGTTATATTAATGGTAACTTGTGTTAGTGGTAGTCATATAAAACTTCTACCAACCAGACTAGTCTGAACGGTATTAATTAGTTATAAGCCACCACCTATTCGATACAACCAGTTCAACTCGAGGCATGCTAGGTTCGTTATTAGGGACCTATTTGTTCAACTTATTGCATAATACTATATGAGACGAGCTAACTGGACTCTTGCTAGGCCCCTAGTACAAAACCGAAAGAGCATATAGCGCTAGCGCATTAAATATGTAGGACTAGACCCAGTTGAATGATAGGTCGCATACTTAAGCACGTAAACAAGTATCATGTGATAAACATAATCAATAATACAACAATAAATTAAGCAATCAAGATATAAACAAAACCAAACATTCAGATCTTCATAATAATGGCTAATACCCGAAGATATTAGCCTTCAAACATCATAATTAATACAAGAGTAATGGCTTGGCCAAGGTAAACTAACCGATTGATACCTCTTGTGCTCTTTTTCTCCTCTAAAAATCAACTTTTATGGTTTAGGTATCGAGAATATGATTTAGCACACTTAAAACTCGTTTTTGAGTTTTATATTTATAGGTTCTGGAGTCAGTGTCGATACGGTGTATCCAAGGTGTTGGATACGACGTATTGGAGTTTCTTAGAGTAGGGACCATGTTTGATATCTTCTAGAATATTTTATTCCCATATAGCTTGAATACGGCATATTTCCTTTCCTGGATACGGCGTATTGGTCTTGTGTCCTTCGTAGTCTTTGGTGAGTGCAGGCACAGATATGCCGTATCTTCCTTGATGGATATGGTGTATTGGTTGTCAAAACAATAATCTTTCAAACACCTTCGTTTAAGCTCTAGAATGCGCGCCTTTTGCTAAGATTCACCAAGTACTCCATAATTACTGCAATTCTTAAATATGAATGATTAAGTAACAATTCTATGTAATAATTATACAAAATGGGTTAATTACATGGGATAAATGATGCTATAAAATAGATGTTATTTGATGTCATCAGGGCCAATGCATGTAGAGAGTATAAATTGGAAGAAATATATCTAGGTTATCATCGATGACTACTCAAGATTTACGTAGGCTAAGTTTTTGAGATCAAAGGATGAAGCTCCTTAGGTCATCATCAAATGCTTAAAGCAGATACAAGTTCGTTTGAATGCTACTGTCAGAAAGGTTTGTATAGATAATGAAACTGAGTTTGTGAATCAGACTCTTAAAGACTATTATGAAAATGTCGGAATCTCACATCAAACATCTATTGTGCACACTATATAACAGAACGACATTGTCGAAAGACGGAACCGTACTTTAGTGGAAGCTGCCCGTACCATGTTGATTTTTTCTAAAGCTCCATTATATCTGTAGGCAAAAGCAGTCTCATTAGCATGTTATACCAAAAATCATTCCCTAATACTTCTTAGCTACAACAAGACACTTTATGAGCTTATGCATGAGAAGAAACCTGATTTATCATTTCTTTATGTCTTTGGTTCGTTATGTAATACGACAAATGACAGTGAGGATTTGGGTAAATTAAAACCAAAAGCTGATATAGGTATTTTTTTTTGGCTATTCTCCTGCAAAAAAGCCTTTTGAATTTACAACAAAAGAACCCGACAAATCATGGAAATAATTCATGTTACGTTTGATGAGCTGACAACAATGGTTTTTGAATAGTTTAGTTCAGGACCCGCGTCTCAACAAATGACTCTTGGAACACTCAATTCAAGACTCGTGCCAAATCCTATTCCTCAACCACCTTATGTACCACCCACCAAAAAAGATTGTGATATCTTGTTCCAACCAATGTTTGATGAGTTCTTCAATCCTCCTCCAAGTGTTATTTCTCCAGTTCCTGTTGCTTTTGCTCCAAGACCTATTGATCCAACCAGTCCACATGTGTCAACTTCAATTAACCAAGATACACCATCTATAAGTAACCTATCAACACAAGAATGAGAACATTCTCCAATTATCTCTCAAGGTGTTGAAGAATCCCCAAAAACTCCACACTTTCATGATGATCCACTTCATGAAACTCTCCTTGAAGACTCGACTTCTCAAGGATCGTCATCAAATGTGCGGTCATCCCACACTCCATTAGAACTTCTTGGTAAATGGACTAAGAATAATCCATTTGCTAATGTGATTGGAGATCCTTCTCGATCTGTTTCCACAAGAAAGCAAGTTAAGACAAATGCCATGTGGTGTTATTTTGAGGCCTTTCTAACTTTAGTTGAAACTAAAGATATTTCAAAGTAGCAAAATGCTCGAAACTATCCTGGATTGAAAGCAATGCAAGAAGAAATACATGAATTCGAGCGACTACAAGCTTAGAAATTAGTACCTTATCCAGAATTTATGTTTTGATTTAAAGACTTCAAGATATTCTTAGAGTTACTGCTGCTCAGGTATATATTAGTGCTGTCAAGTATAACTTAGTGTTGTTAGTAATACTAATGAAAATTATGCTAAGTAGTTAGTACTGGTAGTATAAAAGTTACTATTGCTAGTTTACTATGTTAGTATTAATTAGTATGTTTGTTAAAGTTATTGCTGTAGTGAAGTTAAGACTGCTCAGGAGATAAAGGACATGGAAAAATAATACTAAGGTACGTTACTACTGCTAGCACAAAAGTTAGTACTGCTAGTGTACGTTAGTACTGCTAAAGTAAACTTCTAAGTAGTTAATGCTGCTTGTGCTTAGTTACAACTGCTGAGTGATTACTTCTGTTGGAAGGATTATGCTGACAGAGAAGGGATAAAGATTGATTGGAGAACAAGAATACTTACTAAGATAAGTATTAGTTATTTGTAAAGAAGATATGTATAACTTATTTGTTCAAGAGATTACGTTTGTTTATAAAACAGATCATGATAACTTAGGAAAGTATTGTAAGCCTTGTAGGACTCCTTGGTGTATAAAAGGAGGTCCTAGGGCATAATGTTAGATACACATCTTTTTATAATCGTAGCTTCAAGGTTTTGTAAACCCTAACACTATTAAGAATGTTCATTTTATATTGAGGCTAAAAGTTTGGTAATCTGTCTTGTTATTGATTTTGTGTTACTATTTCATCTAGATTCTTTTTATTTTCACTTGACAAGTTTCACATAGTATTTGATATATTCAATCATTTAGTTTATAAATTGTTGTCTTGGATTTATTCAATACAACTAAGCCTTTTATACAAGATTAAGTACACACAAGATCTATTCAAGTGGATCATAAAGGGGTATCAGAGTTGTTTGTCTGTAGCCTTTCCTGTTGAGAAAAATTGGAATAAGAAAAAATAATCTACACTTAGCAGATCTATTTGTTAGTAAAAACATGGAGGCAGTATCTTTACCAATGGTTGCTGCTGCAAAAATTATTGTCGCTCAATCAGTGAGATTTGAGCTTTGGAAATGAGATGAACAGTACTTCCTAAATGTCATCATTCTGACTCTTTGGGAAGTAATTGTATATTGAGATCACCTCCACCAAAGAGAACTATTGATTGTGTGAGCAAAACATATCCTCCTATAACTGTAGAGGAGAGTTAGCAAGGAAGATAAGTTAAAGGCATGATGGTACATTGTTGATGGCTCATTCCAATATGAACACAACTAAAGTTTAATACCTACAAATGTTCCAAGAACTTCTAATGAGATGCTATAAAGAAAAGTTTGGAAGGTAATAAGGAGTCAAAGGAAAACTCAAAAGATTACTTCTAAAGTAAACAATATAGAATTTCAATAGGATCAAGCTCTGAAGGATTAATCAAAACCTATTAATAGGTCTCTAACAAAAGTCTTATCAGTCAGTCGTGATTCTGTGTGAAACTATTCTCTCAAGAAGATATGAATCTAAAGTTTTTAAGAAGTTCTCCCATACAGAATGGAAGAATCTTACCTGATCTGGTGGAAACAACCTGTTGTTAGATAACTTTGAGCATGGATTGAAATACTATACAACAATCTTGAAGATTTATGAAACTAAGTTTAAAGGGTCATCAATCTCAAACCAATTTCACAAAATTGTGGCTTGTGTTCATCAATAAATCTGGCGAGTTCCCAATCTAAGCTTATGTTGCTACTCTGCCAAATCTGATTAGTTATAAGTGATTGCTAGATCTATTCTTTCTTTTCAAACCATCTAATAGTCCACACATTTATATGATGTGGATTATAATAGATTGCTGCTGTTAACTTAGAAGGAGGATCCTAAAGTGGCAGATGGATAGCTTATGTTGACCATGAGAGCCATAAGATTCTTAATAAGATTGGTGAAGGAAGATTAATGCAATGGTTCTGAGATACATCATAGGGTTTAACACATCAAGGGAGTGTAAGGATCAGGAGACAGGATTAAGAGAACCTGTAAAGAGGAATGTGACAGTGGAAACAACAGAGACAAAAGCTTTGGTGGCTCAAGATGGACTTGGGTATGACTAGAGTGACCAGGCTAAAGAAGGTCCTATAAACTTTTCACTTATGGCATATACATCTTCAGGCTCTTCAAGTTCTTCAAGCTCAGATTCTGAGGTATCTACTTGTTCCAAAGCATGTTTAAAATCTTATGAAACTCTCAAAGAACATTATGATAATCTAATAAAAGATTTTAATAAGTCTTAATTAAATGTAGGTGCTTATAAAGAAGGTCTAGCATCTATAGAGGCTAGACTAGATGTGTATAAAAAGAATTAGATTGTTTTTGAAGAGGACATAAAGATTTTAAAACTTGATATCAAGGTGAGAGATAATGCACTAACAGAGCTTAGAAATAAATTTGAAAAAGCTGAAAAGGAAAGAGTTAATTTAAAACTTACCTTAGAAAAGTTTGGAAATTCATCTAAAAATCTAAGCAAACTGTTAGAGATTCAAGTAAGTGGTAAGTTCAAGACTGGTGTAGGGTTTGATAGTCAAGTGGTTGATAGTCAAGTGTTTGATAGTCAGGAGAATGCTAGGTACAAAACAAGTGAAGGATATCATACTATTCCCCCTCCTTATATTGGGAACTTCATGCACCCTAAATATGATTTGGTACTTGCTGATGAGGAAGAATATGTTTTTAGTGAGTCAGTAACAAGTATACCTAATGTTACAACAAGTAAAGCTAAGACTAGTATGTCAAAACCTAAGTCTGTTGTTGAACCACTTATTGAAGACTGGATATCTAATAGTGAGGATGATAATGAGACTGAGTTTAAGTCTGAACAAAGAAAACCTAGTTTTGCCAAAATAGAATTTCTTAAATCTAATGAGCATGTGAAAACACCTAGGGACTCTATTAAGAAGGTAAAGAACAAAAAGCAAGCTAAATACCCTAGGAAAAACAGTCAAAGCCCTAGAGGTAACCAGAGAAACTGGAATAATTTGATAACTTAGAAATTAGGAAGTAATTTTGAGTTTAAAAATAAAGCTTGTTATGAATGTGGCAGTTTTAATCATTTAATCAAAGATTGTGATTTTTATGAAAAGAAAATGGTAGAGAAAACTGTATTGAACAATGCTAGAAGTGTAAATCACTAAAATTCTTAAAGAATGACTCACCCTTATCTAAAAGGAAATTTTGTTCCAAAAGCAGTCTTAAAGAAATCTGGCATTAAAACACTTAATACTACTGGGCAAAACTTTTCAAAAGCAGCAATATGGGCAAAAATGGCCCCTTAATGTTATACATGTAATTCCAAATTCTGTCCTTATGGTGTAAAAGTTTTGATGGTTTGGCAGAATAGGTCCCTGAGTTATATATGTGTATTCGCAAGGTTATTCCATGGGACTAACGAAGTTAATGTTTAAAAGGGTTAGGGCATAACGGCTGTTTTTGGGAATGGGCCAATTATAAGGCTTTGGGCTTATATGTCTTCATGTAATGATTAAATGGGCTAACCCGGCCCATTAGATGGGTACGGGTGGGCCCACTTAACATTTCTTCATTTCTGGTTTCGGGTTTGACCTTTGATTTTGACTTGGGTTGACTTTGGCTTTGATTTGACTTTGTCTTTTCACGCTTTTCCATTCCGTGCTCGGTCTTGTCTGTTTTTGCTTGATTTTTCGTCCTTTTCTCGGATATCCGTTTCCTGCACAAGATAAGTGAAAACATACACATACATTGTATTTTTGGGTATGTTTTTGGTCATTTAAGTCCGGATTTAATGGAAAACGGTATGTGTAATTAAGCACATACCATCTATTTAAGAGATTTAGATATTGCAGAGCTTAAAAAGAAGTTGGAGTTGGTTACAAAAGAAAAAGATGAGGTTTAACTTACAATTTAAAATTTTGAAAATTCATCAAAAATCCTAAGTGAACTTCTAGACAGACAGATAATGGATAAATGTAAAATAGGATTAGGGTATAATGCTATCCCACCTCCCTATATTGAGAATTTCATACCACCTAAGCATGATTTAGTTTATCCTAGTCTAGATGATTTTGTGGAAGTAAATGAGTATGCTAGTGAGTCTGTAGTTAAAAAGCCTACTGTTGAGACTAATGAACCTAAGACTACTAGGAAAGAAGATGGAGCCCTAATTATTGAGGATTGGGTATCTGAAAGTGAGGAAGAAGATGTGCCTAAGATTAAAACTGTTGAGATGTTTAATAAACCTAGTTTTGCTAAGATAAACTTTGTTAAGTTTACTAAGCAAGTAAAATCTCCTAGGAACACATCAGTTGATAAAAATAGGCAAAACATACCTAATCCTAGAGGAAACAAGAGAAATTGGAACCAACATATGTCTTAAAAAATAGGGAATGATTTTGAGATGTTCAAAAAGTCTTGTCATGTGTGTGGTAGTTTTGATCATTTGGAGAATGATTGTAATAACTGGTGTAATGATGGAAGTTTTGCAAAACCAGTTTGGACCAATGTTTAAAGGGTGAACAAATAGAATTTCTCTAAATTAACTCACCCCAGTCCAAAAAGGAACATGGTTCCAAGAACAGTCTTAACTAGGTCTGGCCCAATTTCACTTAATGTTGCTAGACCAGTTAATACTGTTCAACCAAAAACAGCAATGAATAATGTAGGACCCATGAAAAATGTTATTAATAATGCATATTTAACGGCTAGATGGCCTTTTAATAAAATAACAGCAGCTAATAACAGTAATTTTAATAAGAGGGTTAATATTGTTAATGATAAAAATGTTAATGCTGCTAGGCCAAATGCAGTAGTTAATACTGCCAGGCCAAAAGTAGTTCTTAGTGCTGTTAAGGGAAATAAGGGAAATGTTGTTAAGGCCTCAGCATGTTAGGTTTGGAGACCAAAACATAAAGTCTTAAACTATGTCTCCAGAAACAATGGTGCATCAATGTTCTTTAAAAGATTTGACTATGTTGATGCATAAGGCAGATCCAAGTCAGTAATGACTTGGGTCCCCAAAAGAAACTAATTTTCCTACCATTATGTGCAGGGCAATCCACATCAAGATTTGAAGGATAAAGGAGTGATTGACAGTGGATGCTCTAGGCACATGACATAAATAGATCCTATCTTACAGATCATGAAGAAATTGATGAAGGATTTGTTGCATTTGGAGGTAATTCCAAAGGAGGGAAAATTACTAGGAAAGGTAAAATATGAACTGGTAAATTGGATTTTAAAGATGTGTATTTTGTAAAGGAACTAAAGTTTAACCTCTTCAGTGTCTCACAAATGTGTGACAAGAAGAATAGTGTTCTTTTTATTGATACTGAATGTGTTGTTATGTCTCCATACTTTAAGTTAACTGATGAAAGTCATGTTTTGCTTAAAGTTCCTAAAAAGGATAACATGTACAGTGTTGATTTAAAGAATGTTGTTCCTCAAAGAGGTCTAACTTGTCTCTTTTTTAAAAGCCACACCAGATGAATCTAATCTTTGGCATATGAGGCTTAGACATGTAAATTTCAAAACAATGAATAAACTAGTAAAGGGAAACCTTGTAAGAGGTTTACCTTCAAAACTTTTTGAAATTAATCAAACCTGTGTTGCTTGTCAGAAGGGAAAGCAACACAGAGCTTCTTGTAAGACCAAAACAGTCAGTTCAATCAGCCAACCATTACAAATGTTGCACATGGATTTGTTTGGCCCAACATTTGTAAAGAGTTTAATGAAAAAGATGTACTGCCTAGTTGTCACAGATGATTTTAGTAGGTTTAGTTGGGTTTTCTTTTTAGCCACTAAGGATGAAACTAGTGAAATCCTTAAAACATTCATAACAGGCATAGAAAATCTAATAGACCTTAGGGTGAAAGTGATTAGATGTGACAATGGGACTGAATTCAAGAATAGGGTCATGAATCAGTTCTGTGAAATGAAGGGTATTAAGAGGGAATTTAGTGTTGCTAGGACTCCACAACAAAATGGAGTAGCAGAAAGGAAAAATAGGACACTAATAGAGGCTGCTAGGACTATGCTAGCTGATTCAAAATTGCCAACAACTTTCTGGGCTGAAGCAGTTAATACTGCTTGTTATGTCCAAAATAGGGTGTTAGTTATCAAGCCTCACAACAAGACCCCTTATGAACTTTTTCTAGGTAGAAAACCTGCCTTAAGCTTCATGAGACCATTTGGGTGTCCTGTTACAATCCTTAATACCATAGATCACCTAGGTAAATTTGATGGAAAGGCTGATGAAGGGTTCTTTGTAGGATACTCTACCAATAGCAAAGCATTCAGAGTATTCAACAGTAGAACTAGGATAGTAGAAGAGAACCTGCATGTTCAATTTAGTGAGAATACACCTAATATTGCAGGAAGTGGACCACAAATGGCTTTTGTTGATAAAGATGCTCTAACAATATCTAGAATTATAAAGCCAGTAGTTTCAGGGAAATCAAACTAATGTAAATGTCAGTACCAAAGAAAACATTGGATGCAAGTCAAGCTGAGGGAAGAAGATAATACCTATCAAGAGTATATACTGGCTACCATTGTTTGGACATTTGTGATCCATCACTCTCTAAAAGGTTAAAGGATTCTCCTGATGCTGGATTCAAACCATCAGGGGAGGAGGAAAAGATGGATTTTAAACATCCAGAGAATAAAGATAGTGAGGTGCCAAATATAGAGGAACCAAGAGTTCATCAAGAGCAGGACGCAAATGTCAACAGCACTAACAACATTAATACTATTTGTCCAACTGTTAATGCTGCTGACATAGAAAATAATGTTGTGATGTAGAAATATAGTCCTTATGATGTAGGAATGATCTAAGTATGCCTAATTTGAAGAGATTGTCTGGATTCTGAAGAGGATGATGTAAGTTGGGTAGCAGAGTGCGTGACATGAACAATTTGGCACAAATGTCCTGTCAGTCCTATTCTAAACTAAAAATAGTTCACAGGATCATCCCACTTGAACAAATCATTAGAGGATAATGACCATTCAGCACTCTGACCCAATGATGACAAAGAATGTGATTGGAACATGGAAATGGGTTTATGTTTTTAGTGCAACAGAGAAGTGAACCATAAAGATATTTAGAATTGTTTTGTTTGCTAGATTTACTATCATAAGTAGACTGCCCACAAAAGGTGATACAAATCTTTAACAGACCAAGAGGCTAGATAAAAGCAATGCAGGATGAGTTTCTACAGTTTAAATTACAGAAGGTTTGGACTTTAGTTGATTTACTATATGGCGAGAGGGCCATTGGTACTAAATAGGTGTACAGAAACAAGAAAGATGATAGAGGTATTGTGGTTAGAAACAAGGTCCAGGCTGGTACCCAGTGTTACATTAAAGAGGAGGTAAATCGATATGATAGACGTTTTTGCTCCAGTTGTCTAGGTATTTCTGGAAGCAATTAAGCTTTTCTTAGCCTATGCCTCATTCATGAACTTCATTGTTAAATCAGATGTGAGTGAAGAGTGCATTTTTGTATGGAACAATTGAAGAAGAGGTTTATGTTTTTTCCCAAAAATCCTCTAGGTTTTGAGATCCATATTTCCTGAATAAAGTTTACAAGGTAGAAAAGGCTTTATATGGTTTACATCAAGCTCCTAGAGCCTGGTATGAGACCTTATCTACCTATTTATTGGAAAATGGATTTAGAAGAGGGACTATAGACAAGACTTTGTTTATCAAGAAGGACAAAGATGATATCCTGTTAGTGCAGGTGTATGTAGATGACATCATCTTTGGGTCTACTAAAAAGTCTTTATGTACTGAGTTTGAACAGATGATGCACAAGAGATTCCAGATGAGTTCTATAGGGGAGCTTTCCCTTTTTTTTTCTTTCTTAGGGTACAGTTAAAGAACAAGAAAACAATGATGGAATCTTCATTAGCCAAGACAAATATGTGGCTGATATTTTGAAGAAGTTTGATTTTGCCACTGTGAAGACAGCCAGCACTCCCATGGAGACTAACAAAGCATTACTCAAGGATGAAGAAGCTGCAGATGTGGATGTTCATTTATACAGATCAATGATTGGATCATTGATGTACCTAACAGCTTCTAGACCTGACATAATGTTTGCTGTTTGTGCTTGTGCAAGGTTCCAAGTTACACCAAAGACTTCACATCTTCATGCTGTGAAGAGAATCTTTAGATACTTAAAAGGTCATCCTAAATTGGGTCTTTGGTATCCTAGAGATTCACCATTTGACTTGGAGGCTTTTTCTGATAGTGATTATGCTGGTGCTAGCTTAGACAGGAAATCCACAACAGGAGGTTGTCAATTTCTTAGAAGAAGGTTGATTTCATGGCAATGTAAAAAGCAGACTATAGTTGCCAACTCCACTACTGAAGCAGAGTATGTTGCTGCTGCTAATTGCTGTGGACAGGTGTTATGGATCCAAAATCAATTGCTTGATTATGGATACAACTTTATGAACACCAAGATTTACATTGACAATGAAAGCACAATCTGCATTGTTAAGAATCCAGTGTTTCACTCAAAGACTAAGCACATTGAGATTAGACATCACTTCATCAGGGATTCATATGAGAAGAGATTAATTCAAGTGATCAAGATTCACACTGATCACAATGTTGCTGATTTACTCACAAAGGCATTTGATGTTAGCAGATTTCAATATCTGATTGCAAGTATTAGAATGCTTAACCTCTGAAGTATTGATTGAGGGGAGGTTAATTATGAAGTCTTGATTAATGAAAGGATATTTGGAATGGAATGGAACAGCAGCTAAGGATGAATTTCAAGTTAGTGCTGTTAGAGTGACTTACTACTGGCAAGTATACTTAATGCTGCTAGTTGCATTTAATACTGTTGTCAAAATTAAAATGTTGAACCAATCAAGCAGAAGTGGGTGAAGGGTCAGGAAATCCCACTGAACCCCATCACACATCCACAACTGTCTCACTATTTAATCTTGAACCAATCACTGTTCCATCACTATCTTAACCCAAAAAGACTCAAAAACCTAGGAAAGCCAAAAGGACCACTGAGATATCTCAGTCTAGTGGACCTATTCCCTTTGTAACAGATGAGGTACTAATTCGGATTGACAATGATTAGTGGGAAGACAGAATGGAAAGGGCTGCCACTACTGCTTCTAGCTTAGAAGCAGAGCAGGACAGTGGTAACATAAATAGGACCCAATCCATGGCAACACTTAATGAGTCTTTTCCTCAGGGAACTGATTCAGGTAGTGGTCCCAGGTGCCAAGATACCATATTGGGGGTGCAGAAGCTCAAATTTGATTTGAGGCTGCATCTAAACAAGTCCTATGATCCACCTCTCTCAAGAGTTAACACACTTGGAAGTGGGGAGGACAACATGAAACTAAAGGAATTGATGGAATTTTGTACCAAACTGTCTGTTAGGGCTCTTGATGTGTGATATAAAAACAGATAGAGTGAATTGGTAAGAAAAAGAAATGAGAGATATAGTGAGCTAAAAAATAGAAAGAGAGTTGTGTGATATAAAAACAGATAGAGTGAATTGGTGAGAAAAAGAAATGAGAGATATTGTGAGCTGAAAAATAGAAAGAGAGTTGTGTGATGATAGAGTGAATTGGTGAGAAAAATAAATGAGAGATATTGCGAGATTAAAAATAGAAAGTGAGCTTGTGAGAATCAAAATTAATGATGGAAATACTTTTTGGAATGAAATTGGAGTTAATGCTGGTGTTTCAAAGTTAATGTTGTTAAGCATAAACTAACTGTTGCCAGTACTAGTTTTATGCTTGCTAGTCAATCACTACTGCTGTTAGGCATAAGAGATTAAAATGTAGCCAGAGCAACACTACTACTGCTGGGTTAGTTAATACTGTTAGGCTTAACTTAATGCTGCCAGTTTACGTTAATGCTGTTGAGGGTGATTTTATAAATACTTCGATTAAGTGTTTCAATCACTCATTCAATAGATTACACCTTATATACTCTTTTAATCCAAATAAACCTAACACAATTATCATCTTTAATCATCAAAACCCACATAATGTCGACCCTAAAGTTCGCTGAAACACACAATTTGGTTGTGTTTTTTATGAAAAACCCCAAAGAAAGTAATAGGTTTTTGACGGCATTAATATGATTTCAGAATGCAATTTCTATCAAGTAATGCGTTAACGGTTAATCCTACAGTATATGAATCATGCATTCAACAGTTATGGGCAACTGCTAAGGCTAAGACAGTTAATGGGGAACGTCAGATATAAGCCCTAGTAGATAAGAAGAAGGTGATCATTACTGAAAAGAGTGTGAGAATTGATCTTATGTTAGAAGATGCTGAAGGGATTGAATGTCTTCCAAATGATGTAATTTTTGATTAGCTCACACTCATGAGGTATGAAAATCTTACACAAAATCTTATATTCTATAAAGCTTATTTTTCATCCCAATGGAAATTTCTTATCCATACAATTCTGCAATGCCTTAGTGCTAAAACTACAGCTTGGAATGAATTTAGTAGCACTATGGCATCTGCTATCATTTGTCTTGCTACAAACCAAAAATTTAACTTTTCCAAGTACATATTTGATCATATGATGAAGAACTTGGAGGGTGGGGTTAAATTTCTTATGTATCCAAGGTTTGTGCATGTTGTCATGGACAAACAAGTTGAAGGAATGTCCAAACATGAAGGGATTTATGTTACACCTTCCCATACAAAGAAGATTTTTGCTAATATGAAGAGGGAAGGAAAAGGTTTCTCTGGGAGAATCACCCCTCTATTTCAAACTATGATGGTTCAAGCTCTAGAAGACATGGGTGAAGATTCAGCTGCTCCTACTGATTCCCATTCCACACCTATTATTACTCAACCATCATCATCTAAGCCTCAAAAGAAAAAGTCTAAAAGGAAACAGAGGAAGGACAGTGGTCCTACAGAGCCTATCCCTGATGAGGCTACTAATGAGGAACCTATATCTACCCCTTCCTGTGATCCACCTCAAATGGAGTGAGATAGATTGCAACTTACTGAATTGATGAGTTTATGTACCAAACTACAAAAGCAGGTTCTTGATTTGGAGGAAGCAAAGACTGCTCAAGCAAAGGAGATTGCTAGTTTAAAGAAGAGAGTCAAGCAGTTGGAAAAGAGAAAGAAGTCAAGAACTTCAGGGCTCAAAAGGTTAAGGAAGGTTGGTTCAGCTAGCAGGGTAGAATCCTCTAATGATGTCAGTTTGGGTGCTCAGGAGGATGCATCCAAACAGGGGAGGAAAATAGCTGATCTTGATGCTGATGCAGAAGTGACCTTGATTGATGAGACTCAAGAAAGATATGATGAAGAGATGTTGTTTGATGTACAAGATGATTTACAAGGTGAAGAAGTTGTTGCTGAAAAAGAAGTTGCTGAAAAGGAAGTTAGTGCTGCTGATCCAGTTACTACTGCTGGTGAAGTAGTTACTACTGCCAGTGCTACAACAACTGTTGATGAGTTGACTCTGGCTCAGACCTTGATAGAGATTAAAGCAGCTAAACCAAAGGCTGTTACAACTTCTGCCACAACAATTACTACTGCTGTTGCTAGCACAAGACCAAAGGCAAAAGGAATTGTCTTTCATGATCAGGAGGAGCAAGCATCTGCATTTACACCAATAGTTTCTTCATCACAACTTCCACAAGCAAAAGACAAAGGCAAGGGAAAAATGGTTGAGCCTGAAAAGCCATTAAAGAAGAAAGATCAAATTGCACTTGATGAAGAATTGGCACTCAGATTGCATGCTGAAGAACAAGCAGAGTTGGAAAAAGAAAGAGTTGCACAAGAAGAAGCTAGCAGAGCAGCAATTATTGAAGAACTGGATAGCATTCAAGCTATGATTGAGGCTGATGAGCAATTAGCTGCAAGACTCCAAGCTGAAGAACAAGAACAATTCTCTATTGAAGAAAAGTCAAGAATGTTAGTGGAGATGATAGCTGAAAGGAAAAAGTTCTTTGCAGCACAGAGAGCAGCAGAGCAAAGAAGTAAACCACCTACCAAAACTCAGATAAGGAATAGAATGTGTGCATACCTAAAGAATATGGGTGGATACAAGCACAATCAGCTAAAAGGAAGGAGTTATGAAGAAATTCAGAAGCCCTTTGGAAAAGCATACAAATAGGTAAATTCATTTGTTCCTATAAATTCAGAGGTGGTGAAAAGCAGTGAGACAAGAACAGAAGGAAGTTCTAAAAGAGCAGGAGATGAGCTTGAATCTGATAAATCAAAGAAGCAAAAGATAGATGAGCATGTAGAAGCTGAAAAAGATGATGATCAAAAGAATGGCAGAGATGAAAAGGCATATGATAGTAGTAAAAAATGAGAGGTACAACTTGAATGTTATACCATTAGCCACCAAACACCCAATGATTGTTGAATACAAGATTGATAAAGAAGGAAACATGAGATACTACAAATTGATAAGAGCTGATGGAAGTACAAAAAGGTATTCATCAATAAATTATGATCTTCAAGGATATAATGAGAAGACCTTGAGACCCTATGTGATAGTTGGTCACAAGCAAAACATGGGCATAACAAGGCCAGAAGAGTGATTATGAAAGAAGTGTTATGGAGGGTGAAGAAAGTGATGTATGAACCGACATGAAAAAGTGAAATATGGAGAAATCTACAGTTACAATGCTATTTGGAAGTGTTGATAGCCATGGAGTTGCACTTTGTGAGGTATGGTAAAATCTACATATTTTTATGTTGGTTGAGAAAAGATATCCCCTTGCACCAATAACAATCACAAACATGCTGAACAAAAAGCTTCAAACTGGTCATTAGAATGAGATGTGTTATCAACTACTCAAGCTCATGACAAAGTAAGAAAAGGGTCAATGAAGTGTTTGAATGCATCAACTACTCAAGCTCATGACTCAGTTATATATTAGTCTTGTCAAGCATAATTTAGTGTTGCTGGTAATACTAATGAAAATTATGCTAAGTAGTTAGTACTGGTAGTATAAAAGTTACTACTGCTAGTTACTACTGTTAGTATAATTATGTACTGTTAGTATAAAGTTACTGCTGCTAGTAGAAGTTAAGACTGCTTAGAGATGAAGACTAAAAATATACTAAGTAGATTCCTACGCAGAAACAAGACAGATCGTACTAGCAATCAAAAGGTAAGAACTAAGCTAACAGTACCCGATCTAAGAATTATAATGTTGCTAATGTGCTCAAATTACAACTGGTGAGGTGCATACTACTTGGAGGAAGGATAATGCTAACAGATAAGTGGAAAAAGATTGATTGGCCGAACAAGACATACTTAACAACGATAAGTATTAGTTATAAGTACAGAAGATATGTATAACATATTTGTATTAAGAGATACTAATGTTATAGAAAAGAACCTGATCACCTTAGGAAAGTATTGTAAGCCTGATGTAGGACTCCATGGTGTAAAAATGAGGTATAGGGCCTAATGTTATACACAAATCTATTTGATATCGTAGCTTCAATGTTTTGAAAACCCAAACACTATTAAGAGTGTTTTATTTTAAAATGAGGCTTGAAAGTTTTGGTAATCTATCATGATTATGGGATATTTGTGTTACTATTTCATTATAATTCTTCTTATTATCATTGACTAATCCGCATAGTTTTCTTAAAAGTGAACAAAAGGAAATCACAATTTTTCACCATTATTCCAATCTTATTGAGATGATCACACTCAATAAATGGATTACCAATACCTCATAAACACATAATAGCACACATAACACATAAAATCACATAAACTGTACATTGCAACAGACATATAAGTCAACACTAAAGGTTTGACTAACCTGCTCAAGTCACGGTTGTTACATTTAAGATATATTATAATCAGCAAATAAGGATGCTTTATGCGGATGCGTTTAATTGTGACAGGATTCTACGTGTCTAGGTCTTAAAAAGAAGTATCGCCTAAGTCTTAAGAATGATATGCCGCCTCGAGATAAGTAATCATTGCACTAAATAAACAAACCAACGTTCTGATTAGATTAATAATGGTTAATACAGTTTTCTTATATTTGGCTAGACCGCTCTTTTATCTTCTGTTAATTTTTTTGCGTGTGTTTTAGTGTCTTGAATTGGTTTTAGTCACCACAAAACTCGTGCCGGTCTCTCAGACTGAACCCCCTTATCCATTAGATTTAGGATTAACATAGGTTTAGCATAGATTAGACTAACTTAGATTAGGAAAACCAAAGTATTAATAAATTGAAAGTGTTTCTCGCTCTTAGTGATCCACAACCTTCTTACCACGAAACTCCTGAAAGTGTTGTTTTAGGTAAAGTCAGCAAAATATAAATTTAAAACTTGAAAGCATAAATTACACCTACACGATGACACAATCAGGATGGAGAGAGAGAGAGAGAGAGAGAGAGAGAGAGAGAGAGAGAGAGAGAGAGAGAGAGAGAGAGAGAGAGAGAGAGAGCGTGCGTGGATGGATGAAGGCTCTTTGTGCGCTGGGCTGGGCTGAGACGTTTTTGAGGCGGGACGGTAGGAGGGTGAGAGAGGGGGGGAGGGGAGGGGGGGTGTGATTATTTGTCGGGAGGATAGAGGTGAGGAGGAGCAAAATATAAATTTAAAACTTGAAAGCATAAATTACACCTACACGATGACACAATCAGGATGGAGAGAGAGAGAGAGAGAGAGAGAGAGAGAGAGAGAGAGAGAGTTAAATGAAAAGTTTTTTAGGTAAAAAGAATAAAAAGGGTTAGAATTGGACAATTAACCACTCAACTTTTAATTACTCATTTAAGCTTTTTTGTCAAAGTGTTAATGCTTATATATCAAATGTTTTTATTAGTTTTCTCAAAGTATTAAAGATCATTTAAACTATTTTTTAAAATTACGTATCAAATGTTTTACCAATTTTGTAAAAGTATTAAAGCTTATGTATACCAACAATTAGTAATGTGTGTCAAAAGATTAAGTGTCTCACCAAAAATTGTGTTAAAAACTTTGTGTGTCCCTAAAAAATGTATTATAAGACTAAGTGTGTTAAAAGACTTAGTTTGTCACTGAAAATGTGTCATAAAAATTAGTATGTCATTACATATGTATCAAGAAAATTAGTGTGATAAAATTGTGTGTTACTATAATGTACTAAAATTTTGTAGTGTGTCATTACAAATGCGATATATTTAAGTGTGTCAATATTAAGAATATAGTAACACTAAAAATGTGTCAAAGTAAATTTATCTATCTTATATACTATAAACTTGAGTTTCCTATATTTAATATGCAGTATTAATGATTCAACACACAAGATTTTTATTGCTAAACTTAGATTTGTATGACCCGTCAGTTACAGTTTGCAAGATTTAATATGGTTGTATTAATGACTCAAAACATGCAATTCTGTGTGAGTAATCCGTGTAGTTTCCCTTAAATATCAACAGTCAAGTCAGTTACAACAACAATGAATACATTGATTGATTCCTTTATGTTCAGCTCATTTAAAAAGTAAATATGTAACAGCCTATTTATGATTTAAGTATGTAACCGCCTCAAACAAAAATTAAATGTAGAAAATCCTCACCTCTTATATATATATATATATAGGGAGGGATCAAGTGAGAAGAAAAAATATAATAAGAAGACTAAGAAGGATTTCTAGCCACACATTTTAAATAAGAAAGAGAATTTTAAGGGGAGATGCATGTATTTTTATAGGTGCATCTGAAATGTGTGGTTGTGGTTTCTTCTTATCATTCTCATTATAAGTTTTCTTCTCATTTGATCCTTACTCTATATATATATATATATATATATATATATATCCACCATGCCGCCATCTGCCAAAATAACCACCATATCGATGTGGTTTTGGTTGTTTCGGTGGGTTGGGTGACTTCGGTAGTTGGTTTGGTTGTTGGTATGTGTGGGTTGCTTCGCATACCCACAGAAATGATTTAAATAACCTATGATCGTAAACACACCATTCACTAGTTAATATAGCGTCCACCAACTCCGCCAAGGAATAACGACCAGACCAAGCTCGCCATCAGCCAAAAATAGCCACGCATTTCGATGTGGTTTTGTGTGTTTCGGTGGGTTTGGGTGACTTCGGTTGTGTGTTTTTGTTTAGATTGGAGTATGTGTGGGTTGTTGGTGCTTTAGATGGTTTCCGGGTTTTCATCTTGTTAATACAAATAATGTCTAAAAACGTTATTTATATTTTTTGACCTCTTGATGTTTTGAAGATAACAAAATGAAAAAACGTTTACGATAAAAAATATAAGTTAAAATATTAATCTTTAATTTCCCATTTCTAATGTAAATCAGATTAAGGTATGTAATAAACAAAACATTAAACATGTGATTTAGTGATCAAGGAAAATAATTTTTCTTACCATCACATTTTACAAAAAGTATTTTTACAAAATAAATATATACAAAATACACTTTTTAATAAAAGATAATGTGTTATTTTAAACATAGTAATATTCAAATCAGGTGTTTTACCCTAAAAGAAACCTTCTATACAGATAAACACTTCCCCACCTAAAAGTGAAAAAAAAGGGAGCGTTCAGTCAGACGGCGGCCCCAGATGATATCTGGGGACACCACGGACCGAGCTAGCATATGTTACCCCAGCAGTTACCGTTGGGTTTTCCTGCCTATAAATACTGCACTATTCCCAACTGAAAAACAGACGTCTTTGCATGAATTTTTTCAATCTTCTTTCTCTCTCTAAATACCTTCTTTCTCTTACTAAATCTCTTAATCACTAACATTGTTTAATCTTGTTTTAAGTGATCAAATCTCTTCTTTCTTATCTCTCCTCTCTTCTCTATCAAGTGCAAGAGAAGAACATTCGTATTCGCCAAGAAATAAATTGTTGTAGTCTAGTGATTTCTCCTTTTTTCTTCTAAGAACCAAATCTCTATCTTGATTATCTTGTGTGATTGTGTAAATCGAATAGTGTATAAATCCAATAGTGTAGATCTTGTGATTGTGTGGTACTTGTGAAGTAGTAGATTGGTTCTAGATAAGATTAGGACTATTTAGCTTAGTGTCGGAAAACAACATAAGTGACGTGTAAACGGTTTTCTCCGCTTAAAGGGTGCTTGTTGACATAATGAAATCTCGAGTAGGATACTCGGGGAGTGGAGTCGGGCGAAGAGGAGCTGCCGAACCACTATAAACCTTGGTGTCTTGGTTTGATTGTTCCTTCTCTTATCTCTTTACATTGTTGTGATTCTTACTTACTGTTTGTTTAGATATATCTGGTAGATACATACATTGTTGGTTCATATTGTTGGTTGGTTGAACATATACTCGGATCTAACAAATTTTAGAAGTAAAATTTTAAAACGATAATTAACCGGTAAACTATTCAACCCCTCCCCCCCTTTTAGTTTCCACAATTGGTATCAGAAGCCGAGGTGATGTAGGACACCGGAAGGTAGATTCGTTCACAGCCAACGCTAATGAACAGGTTAATGGCAAATGACAAGAAACCTAGGCTGGTTTCTAGTTCACGTAGGAACAGAAGGATAAAACGTGAAAACACGTATAAAAGAAATCTGAATAATATTGATTGAATTCAATTACAATATGCTGGAATTTGGTTTATATAGACCTAAGAATCCTAAAACAACTATAACTAAGAAAACTTTTAGATAAATCCTAAACCAAATCTAATACTAATCTTAATATGCTAGAAGGTTCTTTTCTTGTATTTTCATTCCCCATCACGAGGTCACTCAATATTTTTAAAATATAATGTATTTTAAAGCTTGGATCGATCCATGGATTCCAACAAATATCTAGAAGGGAAATCCATGCAAAGACCACCACTTTTTGAAAGTGATAGTTTTATTTATTAAAAAATATATTTGAAACATATGTTAAATCAAAAGATTTGATCTTTGGCATGTTATTACTAACGGTAATTTTCAACCTATTGAACAAAATCCGGAAACCAAATTAGATGAGGTTATCCCTATTGAAAAACAAAGTGATGAACTTAAAAGGAGGCTTGCAAAAAATAACGAAGCTAAAATGGTTATATACAACGCTTTTCCTAGAAAAGAATATGAAAGAATTCTCATGTGTAATACGGCAAAAGAAATTTGGAAAACTTTGTTAATCACCCATCAAGGTAATAGCCAAGTCAAAGACAACAAGATCGACCTTTTGGTACAACAATATGAACAATTCGTCATTTCTGAAGACGAATCTATAGATAGTGCTTTTGCTAGATTTAATACTATTATTACTAGTCTAAAAGCTCTTGATGAAGGTTACTCTAGCCAGAATTATGTTAGGAAGTTTCTTAAGGCTCTGCATCCTAAATAGAGAGCAAAGGTCACAGCGATTGAAGAGTCAAAAGACTTAATATCACTATCTCTTAATGAACTTATCGGGAACCTCAAAGTTCATGAAATGATCATCAAGAAAGATTCCGAAATAGTCAAAGCTAAAGGAAAAGGAGATCTCTTGCTTTAAAGGCTAAAAGGAATCTAGTGATGAGGAATTTTTGACTTCCGGAAGTGAAGACGAAGAGTACGCCATGGCGGTGAGAGACTTCAAGAAGTTCTTCAAAAGAAGAGGAAGATTTGTAAGGCAACCTATGAACGACAAAAAGACCTTTCAAAGAAACCGAGATGACAAGAACGGTAAAATTGAAAGGAAGTGTTTTAGATGCGGAGACCTAAATCATCTTATTGGAGAATGTCCAAAACCACCGAGAGACAAGAACCAAAGATCATTCATTGGAGGTTCTTGAAGTGATAGCGGTGAAGAAGATGATGAAATGATTAAAGACGAAATGTGTCTCGTAGTTCAAGCGTCAAATGAGATATGCCTTGGAGTCGACTTGGAACCCGATGAGTGGATAAAAGATAGCGGATGCTCTAAACGCATGACGGGTAATCGAAAGCTCTTCTCAACTTACAAGGCATACAACAGAGGTAACGTCATTTTTGGTAGTAATCTTCGCGGTAACATCATTGCCAAAGGTACGATTTCTAATGACTCCCTTAATATAGATAATGCAGAACATGTTGATAACTTACGATTTAACTTGCTAAGTATAGGAGAAATATGTGATAATAAGTGTAGAGTAACTTTCTCTGAACATGATAGTGAAATTACTAAGGACGGTATGGTTATAGGTAGAGGTATTAGGAAGAAAGCCATTTCTGTGATGAAATTAGGGAATAAGCCAAAAGACAAAATTTGTCTTGCAATGATTGATGAAAACTCCACATTGTGGCATAGGAGATTAGGTCACGCTAATATGCGTCTCATTTAATCGTTAGCATCTAAGAATTTAGTTAGAAACTTACCTAAGATTAAGTTTGATCAACACTTCTGTGATGCTTGCAAAATTGGAAAACAAGCTTACACTAGTCACAAAGCTAAGAATATTGTCTCAACGACTAAATGCTTAGAACTCCTTCATTTGGATCTTTTCGGTCCATCCACCGTATGGAGGAGGAAACCGCTACACCTTATTCATAGTAGATGACTACTCTAGGTATACTTGGACTAGATTCCTTAAGGATAAAACTAAATCCTTCGATCAATTCGAGATATTTAGTAAGAAAATTCAAAAGCAATTAGGATGTACAATAGTGTCAATAAGAACCG